>JAUKNK010000255.1:1765000-1770000 GCA_030765055.1 Mantis religiosa
AATAATAATAATAATAATAATAATAATAATAATAATAATAATAATAATAATAATAATAATAATAATAATAATAATAATAATAATAATAATAATAATAATAATAATAATAATAATAATAATAATAATAATAATAATAATAATAATAATAATAATAATAATAATAATAATAATAATAATAATAATAATAATAATAATAATAATAATAATAATAATAATAATAATAATAATAATAATAATAATAATAATAATAATAATAATAATAATAATAATAATAATAATAATAATAATGAATAAGATGGCGTCGCAAGAAAGTCATGAACTAGAAGGTGTTCTTGAAAATATTGTAAGTGCAACTGGAGAAAGCAAACACCTAAGAAGGGAGTTGAAGACAACGATCCTTGAATCAGTAAGTACACTTAGAAAGCTTTTCTATGATCTGAATAGGAGGGTGGAAGAATTAAAATGCGAAAATGGTGAACTATTGGGGGAAGTGAAATCCATGCGGGAACAAGCAGATACACGCCCGGAGGTAGAGGTGGTGCCATCTACTCGCGGCGAGAGAAGACAGGCGCAAAGGGTTCCACCTGGCGATAGGAATACACACTCCTACGCGGATGTATTAGCAAACAGAAAAATCGATAGTAAATTCAAAGTAATTGTCAAAACTAAAACAAACCATCCTCCGGAAACAATTAAGAACATCCTCAAGTCAAAGTTAAACCCAATAGAGATGAAAGTAGGCATAAGCTCACTTAAATCACTAAAAGATGGTAGAGTATTATTAGAAACTTGTAGCAAACAAGAAGCAGATAAAATAAGCGCTAGTATAGCAGAAAAATGTGGGGTTGAACTGGAAACCAAATCGCAGGAACTAAGAAAGCCAAGATTGGTGATTTGCAACATACCCCAGGAAATAACAATAGAGAATGCTACCAATGTATTTAAAGAACAAAATCCGGAGTTGCAATCAGGGGAGGTAACAATCATCCCAAAATTTATATTCCACACAAGAAGGCAAAATAGAAACTTAGTGGTAGAATTAAATTCATACACTAGAAGACTAATAATTAACTGCAGAATGAAAATAGGTTGGACGATATGCAATGTAGAAGACTATTTGAGAGTCAATCGCTGCTTCAAATGTAGTAAATACAACCACAAGCACACAGACTGTAAGGGAGAAGAAACTTGCCCCCTATGTGCAGGCGCCCACAGTTTAAAAGAATGTAAGGCAACACAAAAAGAATACAGATGCATAAACTGCACAACATATAACAAATACAACCCTAGGAACACAATTTGCGTAAATCATACTTCGTTAGACAGGAACTGCCCAAGCCTACAAGCAGCAATTAAGAAGCAAATCCAAAATACAGACTATTAACATGGAAACACAATCTAACACCAATAAGTTAATAGGGTTTAAGAACACAAACTTTAGAAAACAGATCAGCTGTCTACAGATAAACTTGCAACATTCAATAGCAGCAACTGACAATCTCATGAACCTAATAGAAAGAGATGGCATTGACATAATATTCATACAAGAGCCGAGAATAATAAACAACAGGACATTGGGTATCACAAAGAGATACAAAATATATGCGGCAAACGAGGGAAGATGTAGAGTAGCAACGGTGGTAACAAATAAACATATGGACGTCATACTCATAACAGAATTAACAGACAAAGATACAGTAGTCGTAGAAATTATCTACAGAAATACAAAATTCTATTCGGCAAACATGTACCTGGACAGTCAAGGTAAACTAGAAAATGACCTGAGAAAAATCAACAAAATATTACAATACACCTCTGGAAATGGTCTACGTATTACAATGGATAGCAACTCCAGATCCGCTACATGGCATGACACAATCACCAATGAAAGGGGAAAGGAAATGGAAGAATTTTTAATAACAAAACAATTGTACATACATAATGAAGACAGTGAATTAACCACCTTCCAAAGTATTCGAGGGAAAAGTAATGTGGACCTGACTATAAGCAATAACAATCTCCTTAGACAAATAAAGAATTGGAAGATAAGTGAAGAAGAGAGTTGCTCCGATCATAGATTATTGCAGTTCTTAATAGGGCAAAATGAGTGGAACAAAGAAAAACAAAACAGTCAATACACAGGCATAAAATATATAACTAAGGAAGAAGACCGCAAAAAGTATCAAGAAACACTACTGTATGAGATAGCAAAACAGTTCTGCAGAACAGAAAAAGAAATTAACATTGAAGATATAGACAACCAACTATCCAGACAAATACAAAACTCAGTGAACATAGAGGAGGTAATAAATAAATACAGTGCAGCCCAAACGATAGCATGCATGAAGGCCTTCAAAGTTAGCAATACATTCACTAAAACAGCCAACCTAAGACATAAAACAGTTCCATGGTGGAATGACGACCTTACAATTATGAGGAAGAGGGTGAATGCTTTCAGAAGAAAATACCAGAGAACACAAAACAACAATGATCTCCGAGAACAGCGGCAAAAACTCTACTTCGAAGAGAAAAGTAAATACCAAACAAAACTAAAAAACTCAAAGATCCTATCGTGGAAAGAATACTGCAACAACACCACCTCAAATCCCTGGAATATAGTGTACAAGACTGCCTCAGGAAAAACAAAAGACAGCCAAATGATAACAACTCTCACAAACAAGGAAGGAAGGTATACAAGAGACTTAAAAGAAACATTGGAATATACACTCAACTATATCATCCCAAAAGACAATGAACTGGAAGATACAGAACACCACAAACAAATAAAGCAAGAAATAGAAGAACCGGTGAATACAGCAGACGATAGAAAATTTACAGAAGAAGAAATGAAATCAACTGTCAAAAATATAGATTATAAGAAAACTCCGGGAGAAGATGGAATAACCAGCAAAGTACTGATGTGGACAATCGACTGCCTCCCTCAAACACTAACATCTATATACAATGGATGTTTGGAAAATGGATATTTCCCAAAGAAATGGAAAAAAGGCCAGAATAATACCAATCACCAAATCAGGAAAAGAGAAGCTCTTATATCCATCCAAGTTTAGACCTATAAGCCTATTAAACGTAGGAGGGAAAGTCCTAGAGAAGCTACTCATAAGTAGAATCAACCACCACCTCTATAAGAACAAATTACTAAGTGAAAATCAATATGGCTTCAGGCCCCAAAAAAGCACCACTGATGCCGCAATAGCAGTTAAAGAATTTATAAATAAAGCGTTTAGCAATGGACAAATTACAGCGATTGTTAGCCTGGACGTAAAAGGAGCCTTTGATTCAGCGTGGTGGCCAAGCATCCTAAAGGCCCTAAAAGATTTCAAGTGCCCTAGAAACCTGTACAACCTCTCCAAGAGCTATTTTAAAGACAGAGTGGCCTTCATCAATTCTAACAACATCCAAGTTGAAACAACAGTCAACAAAGGTTGCCCTCAAGGGTCCTGCAGTGGACCGGGGTACTGGAATATACAGTATAACAGTTTACAAAACCTGGAGTATGAAAAGAATACAAAAGTCATAGCATTTGCAGATGACCTATTAATTGCAGTCAGATCAGAAACAGAAGCAGAAGTAGAGAACTTCATGAACATTAATATTAGAAAAGTCACAGTGGTCGATTGAAAAGAAAACTCACTTCAATGAAAACAAGTCAAAAGTAATATTAATATCAAGAAGACGGAAAAAGAGAAAGACAATAGATATCTACATGAATGGGAAACAACTGGAGCAAGTAGAAAAGATGGATTACTTAGGCATAACCATAGACAGCCGATTCACTTTCAACGACCACATAAACAAAGTGAGTGAAAAATGCATCAAATTAATCAATGCACTTTTTAAATCGGCAAGGATAGTTTGGGGCTTAAAACATCAGGCTCTAGAAATAATATATAAAGGAGCAATACTGCTAATTCTACTATACGCTGCACCAGTCTGGATGGAATCATTAGAAAAGAAACACAACCAAATGAAATATGTTAGAGTTCAAAGATTAATGCTCACTAGGATGGCAAAAGCATATAGGACAATTTCCCATGAAGCACTCTGCATAATCACGGGAACAATACCCATAGACTTAAAGGCAAGAGAGGTGGCTGTACTATATAACGTAAAAACAGGAAAAACCAACACTGAATACCAAATAGACCGCCCGGAAAACCCCAAGAATTGGCTCCACCCAGCTGACTTTCAAGGCACAAAAGAACCAAAAATAGGAAACAATGAAAATACAGTGTGGCAAATATATACAGATGGAAGCAAAAGTGACGTAGGAGTGGGAGCAGGAGTAGCCATATACAGACAAAACCAGCTGATAAACCAAAAAAAATACAAACTCAATGAAAGATGCTCAAATAATCAGGCAGAGCAACTGGCAATTGCAAAAGCGCTGGAATTATTAGAAACGACAGACACTGAAGACACAGATAACAAAACAGTAACCATACGCACAGACAGCAGAATAACAATTGACTCCATAGACGATTGCAATAATCACAATAACCTAACAGAGAAAATACGAAGAACTACAGCAATACTAAGAGCAAAAGATTGGAAAATACAATTCAAATGGGTAAAGGCTCATATTGGAATAGAGGGTAATGAAGTGGCTGACAGACTGGCAAAGAATGCAGCAAAAACCAAGGAAATATACTACAACAAATTACCGATCACCGCAATTAAACAAATTCTTCGGAAATCAACAAAAAACAAATGGCAGCAGAAATGGGAACAGAGTACAAAAGGCACAGCCACAAAGGAATTCTTCCCAACAAAGGAAAGCAGACTCACAAACAGGTTCTACCTAACACCAAACATGACAACAATACTTACAGGACACGGAAATATCAACACTTATCTCAACAGACTCAAGATCGTTAGCAGCCCTGAGTGTTCATGCAGGAGAGGAGCCCAAACGATGGATCACATAATATTCGAGTGCAGTGTGGTGAATAGTGCAAGAGAAACTCTAAAACATAGTG
>JAUKNK010000255.1:1775000-1777500 GCA_030765055.1 Mantis religiosa
CAGACTGTAAGGGAGAAGAAACTTGCCCCCTATGTGCAGGCGCCCACAGTTTAAAAGAATGTAAGGCAACACAAAAAGAATACAGATGCATAAACTGCACAACATATAACAAATACAACCCTAGGAACACAATTTGCGTAAATCATACTTCGTTAGACAGGAACTGCCCAAGCCTACAAGCAGCAATTAAGAAGCAAATCCAAAATACAGACTATTAACATGGAAACACAATCTAACACCAATAAGTTAATAGGGTTTAAGAACACAAACTTTAGAAAACAGATCAGCTGTCTACAGATAAACTTGCAACATTCAATAGCAGCAACTGACAATCTCATGAACCTAATAGAAAGAGATGGCATTGACATAATATTCATACAAGAGCCGAGAATAATAAACAACAGGACATTGGGTATCACAAAGAGATACAAAATATATGCGGCAAACGAGGGAAGATGTAGAGTAGCAACGGTGGTAACAAATAAACATATGGACGTCATACTCATAACAGAATTAACAGACAAAGATACAGTAGTCGTAGAAATTATCTACAGAAATACAAAATTCTATTCGGCAAACATGTACCTGGACAGTCAAGGTAAACTAGAAAATGACCTGAGAAAAATCAACAAAATATTACAATACACCTCTGGAAATGGTCTACGTATTACAATGGATAGCAACTCCAGATCCGCTACATGGCATGACACAATCACCAATGAAAGGGGAAAGGAAATGGAAGAATTTTTAATAACAAAACAATTGTACATACATAATGAAGACAGTGAATTAACCACCTTCCAAAGTATTCGAGGGAAAAGTAATGTGGACCTGACTATAAGCAATAACAATCTTCTTAGACAAATAAAGAATTGGAAGATAAGTGAAGAAGAGAGTTGCTCCGATCATAGATTATTGCAGTTCTTAATAGGGCAAAATGAGTGGAACAAAGAAAAACAAAACAGTCAATACACAGGCATAAAATATATAACTAAGGAAGAAGACCGCAAAAAGTATCAAGAAACACTACTGTATGAGATAGCAAAACAGTTCTGCAGAACAGAAAAAGAAATTAACATTGAAGATATAGACAACCAACTATCCAGACAAATACAAAACTCAGTGAACATAGAGGAGGTAATAAATAAATACAGTGCAGCCCAAACGATAGCATGCATGAAGGCCTTCAAAGTTAGCAATACATTCACTAAAACAGCCAACCTAAGACATAAAACAGTTCCATGGTGGAATGACGACCTTACAATTATGAGGAAGAGGGTGAATGCTTTCAGAAGAAAATACCAGAGAACACAAAACAACAATGATCTCCGAGAACAGCGGCAAAAACTCTACTTCGAAGAGAAAAGTAAATACCAAACAAAACTAAAAAACTCAAAGATCCTATCGTGGAAAGAATACTGCAACAACACCACCTCAAATCCCTGGAATATAGTGTACAAGACTGCCTCAGGAAAAACAAAAGACAGCCAAATGATAACAACTCTCACAAACAAGGAAGGAAGGTATACAAGAGACTTAAAAGAAACATTGGAATATACACTCAACTATATCATCCCAAAAGACAATGAACTGGAAGATACAGAACACCACAAACAAATAAAGCAAGAAATAGAAGAACCGGTGAATACAGCAGACGATAGAAAATTTACAGAAGAAGAAATGAAATCAACTGTCAAAAATATAGATTATAAGAAAACTCCGGGAGAAGATGGAATAACCAGCAAAGTACTGATGTGGACAATCGACTGCCTCCCTCAAACACTAACATCTATATACAATGGATGTTTGGAAAATGGATATTTCCCAAAGAAATGGAAAAAAGGCCAGAATAACAACCTCTCCAAGAGCTATTTTAAAGACAGAGTGGCCTTCATCAATTCTAACAACATCCAAGTTGAAACAACAGTCAACAAAGGTTGCCCTCAAGGGTCCTGCAGTGGACCGGGGTACTGGAATATACAGTATAACAGTTTACAAAACCTGGAGTATGAAAAGAATACAAAAGTCATAGCATTTGCAGATGACCTATTAATTGCAGTCAGATCAGAAACAGAAGCAGAAGTAGAGAACTTCATGAACATTAATATTAGAAAAGTCACAGTGGTCGATTGAAAAGAAAACTCACTTCAATGAAAACAAGTCAAAAGTAATATTAATATCAAGAAGACGGAAAAAGAGAAAGACAATAGATATCTACATGAATGGGAAACAACTGGAGCAAGTAGAAAAGATGGATTACTTAGGCATAACCATAGACAGCCGATTCACTTTCAACGACCACATAAACAAAGTGAGTGAAAAATGCATCAAATTAATCAATGCACTTTTTAAATCGGCAAGGATAGTTTGGGGCTTAAAACATCAGGCTCTAGAAATAATATATAAAGGAGCAATACTGCTAATTCTACTATACGCTGCACCAGTCTGGATGGAATCATTAGAAAAGAAACACAACCAAATGAAATATGTTAGAGTTCAA
>JAUKNK010000255.1:1782500-1927500 GCA_030765055.1 Mantis religiosa
ATGGAAATAACACTGACATTCAATAATACACTGCAATAATGAATAATCTTCAGGTTTCATAAGCAGTCTCAGTTAATTGCCAAATACTAGCATTACTAGATATTACTTCTCTAAGAAAACAAATAACGATATAATGACTGACACCAAAGAATTTTGCAATTTTGTGCATGCTGTCCTCATATGATAATATTTATGGGGAGAGTAAGGATAGCAACTTCTTCTACATCAATAACATCCCTCAGATTTAAATTGTAAATATTTAATTAGTGTAATTGCAACATGCCTGTACCTCTTTCGGAGTCACAATAATCCCATACAGGTAAAAATTAATCTTACACAGAAGCTGTAAGAGTCGTGTTGCTTATTTTTTTCAACATTCCTCACATAAAACAACAATTTTAAACATTTGTAGCGAACATCTGTTGTAACAAATGTTTAATGAGTCGTATCTGGATTCTAGTCCAGGTTGGGAGTGGGGATTTTTCCTTAGTCAAGATTGTTCCCTGGCGTCCCAGTACCTGGAAGTAAGATTGAGAGAGATACAGAGGTCTCTTCTCTCCCGCAGGAATCTCTCAAAGCGCTCTCTTGTGGTTCCTGGTGGTGCAAGACTTCCATTTGAGAGGGTAAACGGTTCAGAAAAATATATAACTACAAAACCTTTACAGAATAAGCCGGAACGTAGCTGAGTGGTTATACCACTTGGCTTTCCCCAAGGCGAAGTACGGGTTCGTTCCCAGGAGACCGCAAAGTGAGATTAGTGGTGGACAACACGGCGCTGAGTCGGGTTTACTGCGGAATCTTCGCTTTCCCCTGCCATCTCATTCCAACAGTGATTAAACTTCATCTCATCTATCATCAGTGTCATCGCCTGCGGTGCCGTACTTATTAAAAGTGGACGTTAAACACTACTTATTTTACCTTTGCCCAACTTTCTTACCTTCATATAGAAAGTAATGTGACATTTTAGTTTTAAAAATTATTTATTTTAATAATCTATAATACCACCAGCTATTTCTTGAAAACGTAAGAACATTCTAGTATACCGATCAGCTATAGTGACAAAAACGAGTTTTGGAGAAACGAAGTTATCCTGAGTCACTAGAGGGCCATGGAGGAAACAACAGCCGAAAGTACATTCATAGTACATAATTTTAAGTGTTGCACATTTCCCTCTGCCGTTGCCTACACATTTGTAGGTACGCTTTGCATAATTATGGATCATTTTCTATTGTTCATCCTCCTCTCATGTTATTCGTGGTGTGCTAATGCCACTTCCGAAAGGTAAGGTTGATAGTGCTTATCCCGTACCTTCAGTAATACTTAACATCCATGTTCATACATATTAGGATACACGTTAATATGTGCGCGATTAACAAACCTTCATGATCAAAGCTTTTGCCTTCAATATACACGTTCTGTAACAGCTTTAAACTTACGGTGGATCAAGTACATCGGTAACTCCGTTTTTTCTAACGCAAACATTACGACTGTTTCAATTACAGCTATTTGAGGTTATGTACCGTTATTAGATAACATATTTATTATTATTATTATTATTATTATTATTATTATTATTATTATTATTATTATTATTATTATTATTATTATTATTATTATTATTATTATTATTATTATTATTATTATTATTATTATTATTATTATTATTATTATTATTATTATTATTATTATTATTATTATTATTATTATTATTATTATTATTATTATTATTATTATTATTATTATTATTATTATTATTATTATTATTATTATTATTATTATTATTATTATTATTATTATTATTATTATTATTATTATTATTATTATTATTATTATTATTATTATTATTATTATTATTATTATTATTATTATTATTATTATTATTATTATTATTATTATTATTATTATTATTATTATTATTATTATTATTATTATTATTATTATTATTATTATTATTATTATTATTATTATTATTATTATTATTATTATTATTATTATTATTATTATTATTATTATTATTATTATTATTATTATTATTATTATTATTATTATTATTATTATTATTATTATTATTATTATTATTATTATTATTATTATTATTATTATTATTATTATTATTATTATTATTATTATTATTATTATTATTATTATTATTATTATCACATCAATCATATTATTCAAGGGTAACTGTCATTTCCAAAGAACAGAATATCTATGCAAATATGCAAATATCTATGATAATTTAATTAATAAAAATAACGGACCTTACTTTACGAACAAGCCTTGTATATTTAATTATGAATTTTAAATTAACTGCACTATCTTAAACATTTTAGGAAGAATAAGAGCACCAACAGCTATACATATCCGGAGGAGAAGGTCGCTAAAGACGAATTTTCAGGTAATATATTCTATATTAATTTATACTTAATGTCTTTGCTTGTATTTGTTTTACCAGCATATCACAACCAGTTGAATGTTATGAGTGCAAGTTTAGTATAACACTTCTGAGTACAATTGTAGAACACATTGTTACCCAATCGGCAAGCTCTACGGCGCCGATCAATAAATGCAGGCGAGACGGAGTGGAGGGAGGGGAGACCACGGGGGTAGCTGAGTCTTCGTTTCCCCCTACTCCTGCCGCCCGAAGGAGGGCGAAGCATCGAGAATGTTTTCCCCCTCCATAGAAAGGAATTCTCGAGAAACTTCGGGCCGCCGATCAATACAGGAGAGGCGACCGTCAGTTGAGTTGAGTGAGTCGTGGCGAGCAGTATGTAAGGAGCGCCCAGTATTCGTGGACAGACGAACGGGCAAAATTGTAATTGTGACATTGGAATAAGGTGGAAATAAAGAACATTTTTGATTGGCGTAATTGGACTTTTATTTCACGAACCCAAAAAGTCACAATATGTTTGTAAGTGAAAGGAAACTAGTGGTCGCTACCGGTATTCTCCTTATATAATATGTATATGCACTTGTTCATACATGCAAAAATTAATACTCTGGAGGTCTTGTGGGTCATATATTGCACATTATTCTCTTTTTAAGCACACTCAAGATTTTACAGATCCATTTTCTCAACGCTTCATTTCTCTATTGCTTACAAATGTCGCTGCTGCTTCAGCCTCGGTGATCTTGTCTTGTTTTTCTTCTTTGCTTTTGTTTCGTTTTTGTTCTTTTGAAATATACCTAATACCCACTAAAAATATCTCACTGATATTCCTGAAGATTTTTAACTGCCATGTGTTCAATATTAAATGAAAATACAAGCGTGTTTCCTGATAAAAATGAAGTGCACCACAGTTTTTAAAGTCTAAAGCATATGCAATCCAGACCAATGGATAGTTGGTCATCGAGCTAGTTGAAGCTCGACTGAAATGATTATACTTCGTGCAGTAGCTGAAGCGCTTCAATCACACGTTTAATTAAATCTCTTGTTCTAATCTGCATCTGAATCATCAAATTCAGTGCCATATCCGGGACTTTAAATGAAAAAAAAACTATAGATTGAAATTTTGAGCAGTTTCTACATTTAAAAATAAAAATAAATTATTAACTTAGAAGTATTAAATTATTTGAAATAGCACTTATCACAAGATGCATAAGGAAAACTAAAAGATAAAGATAAACATTTACACTGTTGAGTATGGTGTTAAAATATCCTGTTTCCAGATCACCTAATAACATGGCTTCTGAGTGGAAATGCACAGAAATTGAGGACAATAGACCGTGATGAGCTACGTGAAGAACTGTGGGCGATTCAAAAGTTTGACTTAGAGCCAGACACTAAAGAGTTAATATGGGAAATGATGAAGGTTAGTGGCGTTATGTATAACTTTGTTATTTTCACGTTTCTTCGCCTGTCTTTTCCATGAAAACATGCGTATATTCAATTTATGTGTCTCTCTTTCTCATTACAAGTTTCATAATTCAAAGTGTATCTTCGTCTATTTATATTATTATGATGACGTTTCCGTACAAATTAAAATCTCACGCTTATGTGTGGGTAAGCGTGGCCAAAAATTTAATAGCTACACGATATATGTACATATCTGTAAAAGAAACAAAATAATACTTTTAGACAGCGAAGAGTATATAATTAACTGTAGTTCAGGAAATCTTCGTCTGCTACAGCTACCTCAACCATATTTTAGTGTTAGGCTTTATAAAGTAATCAAAAGTCAGAAAATGAAATGCGCTTTTTACTGCATGCGATACCGCAGATGCTGATACGGATGATACTTGAGTTGAAGATGGAGCACCGGTGGAACGAAATGGCGGCGGAAAGTTGAGATCCCGGAGAAACCCCTCCCCAGCGTCGTGTTGTCCACCACAAATCTCACTTGGTGATCATCTGGGATCGAACCCGGGGCGCCTCGGTGAGAGTCGATCGGTCTAAACCACTCAACCATGTAGCGATCAAAATACTCTCATGACAAATATAGCTAATCACTGGTTTATCAACAACGGCTGCTTAATTTTGTCTCACTTGGAAAGTAGACTTTTCTTCAAAATCTGAACCTTTACGTGTATTTCCGGTAATACACACTGTCAGCATATACAAAGAATATTAGAATACCTTCTCTATCTATCTTGGCAGGGGTTAGATACATAAACTGTCCCAGTCGGGAACGAGTGAAGTAGCTTTGAAAATTTTGATAAGGGGTTTTGAATGAATCCCTTGTTACGGTGTGTATATACTTCAGTAACAAGGGCATCGGTCTCGTATTCAGTATCGTCAAGAAGATCCTGAACACTTCCTTCCAATATTGCCAAGCTATCCATTGTTTCACATAGGCGCTCGTAGAAATGCTCCATTAATGGTGAAGAAGAGTCGAAATTGTCCAGATGATTCATAAATCTCGAAACATCTGAACGATAGGTTGCTCTTTTGCGTTTCAATATTGGTGTTTCCGTGGCTTCAGCTATTAGTGTAACGTAATGTCCTCTCGTCTGATAAGCTATTGCTCGTATTTAGTACGCCCTTTCAAAATAAATATCAGGATATACCTATCTTGCATAGCGTCAATCGTAAAGTCGTGTTGTAATTGTTCATTGGGCGATTTTTCCTATGTTGAGGTATAAGTCGTTCGTAAGGTACTCAAAATCTTCTCTGTATTCTTTAAGTTGAACATAACGATAGCTCCCTCTGTAATACCATGGCTTCGGCAACCTAATGTGAAGTCCTTAAGTGATGATGGACCGGATCATTTACTAAATATAATATTGCACACCTCTTCTTTACAAAAAACAAAAGCATTACAAAGAAGAAAGATATTCCACTCTTTGTCAAAGTGATCAAAGCTATTTCTTTCGTCCACGATACTCCGTATTAGGTTAACATTTTCTTTTGTATTCTTTATTGCTTATTTATATATATCTTCTAAACATTGCTCTTCAGAAAGGTTATTTTTCTCTTCGCATCATGTTAGTCGAGAGAAGTTTCTACAGAAGTTATCTCATTACAAGCTATTTCATCCAAATCATATTGTTTATACTACAGGGTAGCAGTATTTATTATTTCCTAAAAAATAAATTATAACATTGTTTACATCCTTTAGGGCAATCAGACTCCAGAGGAAATTACAGCTGAAATATGCTTGAAATGAAATTTCTCATTCAGAATATTCCGGAACCAGATTTATTCCATCTCAACATGTCAGATTGGCATCTAGTGGATATTCTGGGTAGAGAGCATTTGACACGGAGGAAAATGGGCATTCTAGCCATGGCCTACTCTAAGTTGCATCCCGATGAAGATATCATGAACTCTGTGAGTTTAATCAATCACATGCGCGGACTTCTATGCGGTTTCAGTCTTTACGATCTTGAAAGGATGACAGCAGATACAATTATGTAAGATTAATAATATCTATATAGAATATATCTCATTTTAGAACTCAGGCTTTTTGCCAGCAATATTATCATAGTTTTCATAGGTAAATAATCACGTGTACTAATTAGTAATTAAAATTTAGCTAGGAATATATTATATATCACACTGTAGCTACTGAATATAGAGAACCTCGCTTGATTATTTTATAGATTATTTCTAATTTTAACAAAATCTAGCAGTGAAATTAATCGAGATGAAATATTAATTGGCTAAATTTCTAATACAAAGAATATGTAGTATTAGGTTGTGATATTTTTCTGATATTTATTTTTACTAGTTTTTATATTTTTGTAATTTTCACTGATTATTTAACATTTTGTTTACGGATTAACGTCTTAGATTTCACGATTCTCCGGAAACGCTGTAGTTTTCTGGTCGCCATTTAAATGCTTTTACAAACTAAAACAATAATAACACTACTATTAAACGCAAATAAAATGATTATTATTCCCGCATGGTTTGCTGGCTTTGGAATTACACCGAACAAATCCGAATAGAAGTGAATCCATAACACTCAATAAAAACGCAATAACCACTCTCACCAGGTATTCTGAATCACAGGCATAGGTGCACAACATTCTTCCACCTTATACCTTCCTGCCTAAATCCACAACAAACGTAACCTTATAAAATCCCGGTCCTATATAATCCTATCTGCGCTTAGACACCGTTCACATTGACCAACAACCGCGAAGAAAGTCACAGATTTATAAAACTGTTTCTACAGTAAATTTCCACTTACCAAATGTAAACTGTGCACTGATGTATGATATAAAACGACGTTATATCGACTAAGTTGATAATTAGAAAATGTAGCTAGTAAAAGCACCACTTTAACGAATGCCAAACGGATATTCACATACGTAATTCCTTTATAAGACGTTCGTAATTTAAGAAACGTTATCTGGGAAGATAACTAACATATTCTAATAGGCACAATTTTTATTGTTTTTCTTAACTGGATAATAAATAGAATAGAATAAATAATTTAAGAAATGAATCGGAAACAGAAAAGTGTACGTTTCACTTTGAAATATATGGAAATTTATTCTTTTAGGCATTTCTGAGGAGAATCAGCATTTGGTAGTGAATGCGTGCAATTAAAAGAAAACAAAAAGGAATCTGGTATCAGCTGAGAGTATAATGTGGGACTGCTGCGTTTCTTAGCTTAAACATTGAACACTTACGGTAGAAGCACCAATTCGAACAAATCACGTTAAGAACCTTGAAGATTTTTCAGTTAATGGATGGAAATTAAACATTTCTTCACACTAGCCGTATACAGGTTAAGAATTTTGATAGAAAACATGAAAAATTCAATGACTTTGTCAGGATTTGAACCACGAATCTCCTGGTTTCCGTCCAGTCGCCCGTACCTGTTGAGCTACCATGGCCAACTTGCCGCCATGACATCAAATGAGGACAGTAATTAATAAGGACAATTAATAATTAAAGATAATGTTCTCAGTTAAGGCGCGTGAGATGCATTTACCACATTCGGCAGCACTAGTAGGAGGGGGAGTTTAGGGTTCGCTCAAGTCTGCAGTACGGCCCGCCTCCATATACCTTTAACTTCTGCGAAAATTATAAGTACTTTTAAACGGAGTTATGAAGTTACACTTCGGAAACATTTTGAAATCAACAGAGTGCTTCATGTTATAAAATGTTTCTTATAATTTCTGAAGCTTTCATGCCAAACCTGTACGGGTGTAAAAATGAATTTTTAAAGACAATGCTCAATATTTAGTTCTTTGGAAATAACTCAATTACCCTTAAATTTAATGATTGATGTTATGATTAAGACGATAATAATAATAATAATAATAATAATAATAATAATAATAATAATAATAATAATAATAATAATAATAATAATAATAATAATAATAATAATAATAATAATAATAATAATAATAATAATAATAATAATAATAATAATAATAATAATAATAATAATAATAATAATAATAATAATAATAATAATAATAATAATAATAATAATAATAATAATAATAATAATAATAATAATAATAATAATAATAATAATAATAATAATAATAATAATAATAATAATAATAATAATAATAATAATAATAATAATAATAATAATAATAATAATAATAATAATAATAATAATAATAATAATAATAATAATAATAATAATAATAATAATAATAATAATAATAATAATAATAATAATAATAATAATAATAATAATAATAATAATAATAATAATAATAATAATAATAATAATAATAATAATAATAATAATAATAATAATAATAATAATAATAATAATAATAATAATAATAATAATAATAATAATAATAATAATAATAATAATAATAATAATAATAATAATAATAATAATAATAATAATAATAATAATAATAATAATAATAATAATAATAATAATAATAATAATAATAATAATAATAATAATAATAATAATAATAATAATAATAATAATAATAATAATAATAATAATAATAATAATAATAATAATAATAATAATAATAATAATAATAATAATAATAATAATAATAATAATAATAATAATAATAATAATAATGATAATAATAATAATGATAATAATAATAATGATAATAATAATAATGATAATAATAATAATGATAATAATAATAATAATGATAATAATAATAATGATAATAATAATAATGATAATAATAATAATGATAATAATAATAATGATAATAATAATGATAGTAATAATAATGATAGTAATAATAATGATAGTAATAATAATGATAGTAATAATAATGATAGTAATAATAATGATAGTAATAATAATGATAGTAATAATAATGATAGTAATAATAATGATAGTAATAATAATGATAGTAATAATAATGATAGTAATAATAATGATAGTAATAATAATGATAGTAATAATAATGATAGTAATAATAATGATAGTAATAATAATGATAGTAATAATAATGATAGTAATAATAATGATAGTAATAATAATGATAGTAATAATAATGATAGTAATAATAATGATAGTAATGATAATGATAGTAATGATAATGATAGTAATGATAATGATAGTAATGATAATGATAGTAATGATAATGATAGTAATGATAATGATAGTAATGATAATGATAATAATGATAATGATAATAATGATAATGATAATAATGATAATGGTAATAATGATAATAGTAATAATGATAATAGTAATAATGATAATAGTAATAATGATAATAGTAATAATGATAATAGTAATAATGATAATAGTAATAATGATAATAGTAATAATGATAATAGTAATAATGATAATAATAATAATGATAATAATAATAATGATAATAATAATAATGATAATAATAATAATAATAATAATAATAATAATAATAATAATAATAATAATAATAATAATAATAATAATAATAATAATAATAATAATAATAATAATAATAATAATAATAATAATAATAATAATAATAATAATAATAATAATAATAATAATAATAATGATAATGATAATGATAATGATAATGATAATGATAATGATAATGATAATGATGATATTGATGATGATGATGATGATGATGATGATGATGATGATGATGATGATGATGATGATGATGATGATGATGATGATGATGATGATGATGATGATGATGATGATGATGATGATGATGATGATGGTGGTGATGGTGATGATGATGAACTTAACATTTTGTTACAGTCGTTTAGACCGAGATCTTTGTCATTATCTGCTATCTTGTACACAAATGCAACTGAGTGTGTTGTACAAAACCTCTACTTCACTGAAAGCTTACGGACCCAGCTTTTCGTGGAGTGCTGAAGATGTGCACAGACTTGGATTACTTTTTCTAATGGCAACCAAAGAGGAAATACGCAACATCCGTCCAAGCAGCTTCTCTGGACTCTCACGTTCAGTGATAGAACTTCTGACCCCTGAACAAATTCAGGTAAGTAATTGCAAAAACAAGATTTCTAAGGGCTTCTAGCTGGAATAAGACCAACATTTTATATGAATACACATATGGACAGCTGACCGTGTACTAAGAATAGCATTTTCGTCTGCAGTTAATGGAGGCAAACAAAACCAGTAGCAATAATGAGATACCTTTTAGACTGTAAAATTAAAATTTGATATAAAAGCAATAAAACCTCAATGTTGGGAATAAAAAAAACACATATGATTGACAGTTTTGAGAAATGAATTATTAGGCTACTGAACTACTGCACAAATGTTAAAGTTTAATTGACACAAGGAATTTTGTTATTTCATGTAATTAAAAGTCATACAAAGCTTGTAGAATATGCAGTTTTATAATATATACATGGCAGATTAATCTCTTTCTGTTCATAAGATGCCTTATCAACCAAAGTATTTGACTAGTACATCAACACAGCAAATATAATTTATTATGTACTTATTTAGTTATTACTATTCACCATATGATTTATGCATATAAATCCGGTTTCGTCATACTTCTACATTTTACAGTTAAAACATTCAAAACATAATAATAGTATATCTCTCTATTTACTAAAATATTCTAAACATTCATCGACACTATAGAAACCTTGCTTAATTAGAATTAATCTATTCAAATATGTTAGCCACAATACATGCGCATTTTTTATGGCCGTCAATTAAGAAGTGTTGTTAATCTGTACTTTAAGGCAAGGCTACACTGAAAATTCCAAATTTTATAGTAATCCTATCATTATGAAAATTTAGCCACATAATAAGAGCATCATTTTTAACCTGCATGCAAATTTTTATGCTGCTACGCCAAATAGTTCATTAATTATTAATTACTTTCTGTGAAAATACTATAAAAATTAAAATGTTTTACGTGTCAGAATATTTCAGCTTTTAAGTTGAATCTTTGTTTTTGACTAGTACAGAATAATTTGAAAAGACACACATTCTTATTTTTTGGAATACTCTTGCAGCATTTGTTTTAAAATATTTTTTGCACGTGTTAGCTCTTAAAATTTTGAAAAAATTAACTTATTTTATTACACATCACCATATAATTTTCAAAATATGAGCATTAACAAAAAGAGGAATGTGAAGTTTCTTACTTACATATTATGGACTTATCCTGTAAGTTTCACCAAGTTAAATGGAAAACTTTGACGCGTGAGGCATTTTGTATAATGAAAAGTGTTAAAAAATGTTTCTCACAAAATTAATTTTAAAGTCATGATCCTTACTTTTAACGATTGTTAAAGGTCTCTTTAAATTGTTACGTGATGGACTAAAATGGTGCAAATTATAAAAGTAGCATGCCATCTATTACTACAAACCCTAAGCTACCAAAAATGCCAAAAAAGAAAATTCTATGATTTTCAACATTTTCGGCGAATTTTCAGTGCAGCCTTGCCTTAAATGAGTTATAGTATCATTTGCATAATAATAGCAATAAGTTGATATTATCAACCTCAGGGTGACTTTTATTACCATAATTATATCTTTGTAAGTTAAGCGCTCCGTACTGTCATAATGTCAAGGAATAATGAAAACAAAAGTATTCCGTTCACTGTCGCTATATGATAAATTTTCTTGTGTGTGAACTCTATATGATTGTGGTACTCTTTTGTCATATTATACCAAAACGATTTTTTTATTCAGGACTCTTACAATCCAAGGAATGACATATTCGCACTTTTATTGTTCAATAGTAACATAGCAGATTGCAGGTAACGTATCAACGTACATAATTGTTAAACCTATGCCGGTAGGCCTTATCGGTGAGCAACTAGTCCTATTTCAGTTGGCCATGCTTACCAGGAGTACTTCTAAACCACTCTAAACGGTGTCAAATGTGTTCAATAATCTGGAGTGTTACATTCATATGCCTTTTCTTGTCCCCTGTCATTTATTTTGACAGTAATTCTCAAATTAATTCCTATAAAAAATTTGGTAAAGTATGGTTTATATCTTATGGCAGAAAGAATAGAATAATTGGTTCAATACGTTCCATTTATGATTCATTATATATAAATGTATAAAAATTTATTGTGAATGAATAGGACTTCAAAGGATATTCATATAAAATTCAGTATAGACATTTTGTGCTGTAAATATGGCATTTAGATCTAAACAATCGGAACCCTTCCGAGAAACAAAGAGTTTTTTCCACCTAAAGTGTAACTTGGAGTGGTGGATATTTCCTTGAAATACTCTTATCGCTTTTTGGAAGAATCTGGACTTAGATACCAAGTATGATATTTGCCTATATATTTCGTTTTTCGGTTGTACTGCTCACACACAATAATATTATTTATTTCTCTATCACATATATAGTATATTGAGAACACATTGTAGGAAATATCAAACGCTGTATTTAAGTTCAGTGTCCTCCAAAGATGTGACACATAGATTTCCAAGAAAATATTTTACCACTAATTACCTTTCACATGACTAGATTAAAATGTCACATATCTGAGATATCTTTATTACAAATGAATTGTGTATCCTGAACTTGCTAGGAATACCATCAGACGTCCTCTTCATTCTGTATGATTTTCCTTAGCTGTTAAACGATATGAGATATACAAAATCTTACCTTAAGAAATATGATCAAAATATACACCCTACGTGAAATGCACTGCTATAGATGAAACGTTTCAGCGATATTCATCAATTTGAACGTTAAAATGCTTATACTTTTCTCAAATGAAAAGTCATTATGTCCTTTTTGATTCTTGACAATATAAAAGGAGTAACATCTCAAAGCTATTACATAACCACCAGGTTTAAGAGATCCCTCTATTCCTTAAACCTTGACTATTCCCATACCTCCCTTACACATGCAAGAAAATTGGCAATCGATCTTTATTCTCAGTTAAACTGAAGTACATAGAAGAGCAAGTGTTTGTGTTAATAGTTTGTACAAGAGTAGAGGAAGCTGCGTGAGTACAACACGAATACCTTTTTTATTGGATAGCCTTAGTTAAACTTTATATTTTATTAGACATCTATGTGTTTCCAATGAAATTTCATTAATTTTGTTAAATACAGCACTTCCTCGTTGAATTTTACAGACAATCACGTCAGAGCAAGTTCGCTATCTGAAGGAAGATGCACGGGAAGAGTACCGCTTGAGAACCCAACACCCTTCAAAAGGTTCCACTGTAAAGGGGTAAGATTTAAAGTTTGTTCGTTTAAGTATACCTTATATGGAGTTTTCGTATCCGGTAGTGTTAATCTAGCAGAAATCGCAAATCATGATAACGTTGAAGTTCGAATATGTTTCGAATAGAGATGGTCATAGCATTTTAGTGAGGTTGGTAATAGTTTAGGACCAAAATTATCGTTCATATATCTGTTTCAAACTGTATAGGATAGTGGTGTAAATTTGTAAAGCTAGATTAGCTAATGACTTAAACTAGTTTTAGTAATCAAGAGACAAAATAAATGAAATTCATGTAAGAAACTGTTGGTAAAGTACTTAAAACGAATTTTGTCCCTTTTGAGGAATGAAATATTTGTTTTAAAGGCAGTAATGCCAGCAGCAGCAATCACAACAATAATAATGATAATATAATGATAAAGCCCCTGATACAATACCTTAAATACGTTTAGTTGGATTATTATCACATTGATTAGTTCTCTCATTTCTGCGAATTAGCTGTTTTTCAAAGAAAAGATACGTAACTGTGCTTTCATAGTCCTTAGATTTATTTTCATAGCAGGTCAATGGGAAGCAAGAGAACACAATTCAACCAGTAAACGAAGTGCTTCTAACATGTAACCAACCATTTATTACACCATTATTTACGTAAACTGTTCCTTTAACCTGTGGTATAACGTTTTGTGAAACTTTATGTTTGTAATGAAGGTTGTACTATTCAAATTGAAGCTTAACCTACGTAGAAATGTAAGGCGCATTTCTCCACATAAGTAGGTAAATGTTTAGCTCTTAAAGTTCTTGTCCCATCATTAGCTGTTCCAGTGACGTGTCGCGACAGTGTAAAATATGCAAGTGATAATATCGAGAGGAGTGGAAATTGCTAACGAAAAAAATTGACTCCAGTTTTACATCGTGTAAGTCATTCTTTACCATAAAATTAATCACTAAAATACAGCAAACAGCTTTTTATTTTTATTTTCAAGTTCTCTAATGTTGGATATTTCCTAGCTTTTACGATGGTTAGTTCCTCTTTCTAGAGGTAAATGAAGAGGAACCTGGATTTAATATGTCGCACGCAAGACAATATTTCTCCTCACATTCACATATACTTTAAGTTGCCCCTATATACTCATACTCTCACAATAAAACATAAATGATTTGTAATTTTAAAGATGATATGCATAATTACCAAAAATATGTGATTTTCTTTACTTAGAAATGAATCTTGTAGAACAATCATTTCGTTAGGAACTCAGCAATATCGTGTAGTAGTTAGGTATTGTTGTTTAAAAAGAAAATTTCCTACAAGAATTAATGAAAATGTAAAAATTAGTATATTACAATTAAACTGGAAGAAATGGTTAAATTCATTCCATACAATATGTGTCCCTAAACTGCTCTCCAAATTCCCTTAGATGCACCTTATCTCGTATGCAATAGTACAAAACTACTTTTTTGTACTCTCTATTACATCCAATAATACTTTGGCTTATCTGCCTAAAGAAACGCCAATCTAATTATGTTTAAATACTGATTAGGCTACATATGCTGATAAGAAACAAAAGAAGTACGTGCTAACAGTCTACATTTCTTTTCTAAAACATTGGCACTCCAACACTTCTTAATTTTAGAAATTTTGCCACAAATGTGTTTAAGTGCATTAGTGCTTAATTGAAGAACAAGTAGAGTTTGAAAACACGAGATGAAATTGAGTGATTTTCATATCCGAAATACTCCGAGGCACTGCAGGTTAAAATAGAGATCTCATTTTAACAGAACTATAAGAGAATCGAAAGAATCTATCGGTACATATCGATGTTTGGTCTCTTGAAAACAATGAAGTTGTGTTTATAACCCTGTTAACCTGGAGAAATCAAGCGTGCTACATTTAGTAAACAAACATTTGAACTGAACTGTGGAAATGGGGGATGACGGCATTTCCCATTTAGGTTCAGATTTCGACAAGGGATAGCAATTTAGGAAACATTTTATTTCATAGTGAGCATAGTATATCAGAGTCTGTATCGCTTAACTTACTTTTCATATTTGTTTATATTTCAGATTGCATCAATATATATCATTGTTCCTGCTTGTAACATTTTGGAAATTTCGTCCGCAGCACTATATGGAATAAAATTAGTACGCTTTTAATTTTATTGATTTCCTAACCTGATTATTTTGACATCACAGATAATAAGCATAGTTTTAATGAAAGTGTAAAAAATGCAGTACGATTCATGTTACACATAATTTTACAGAACGCTGGAGCATGCACGGTTATGAAACTAAAATGGAATTGATGAGATGTTTTTGTCTCAAGTCTGGATGTATGTAAATTATATGAAAATAAAGTTATAAATTTCAACGTTATGCGTTACGTTATTTTTGTTTAAGAAAACAGAATATTTTGGTTTAGTAAGATTGGTTATCTACATTAAAATGAAAATGCGGACATTCGACGTCAAAACGACACATATACGATTACACCAAGGAGTAAAATTCTACGTTACTCCTTCAATGACATATCGTTGAAATGTCAATGAAGTATCCTGGAATCGTAGTTGGCAATTTTTATTGCTATGAAAAAAAATCAGAAGCTAGAAGTTTATTTGAAATTAGTTAGCACCGTATAAGGATTAAGTGTTGTATCTGTGAGCACCCATCCACATGTCTGCTGAATGCCCATCTTCAGTAGGGCGAGAATAAGGTTCGAGAAACAACATAGATGAAAATGCAGGACCGTGATTATTTTAATCAAACGAAGGAAAGCTCGCATTCACAGATGTAGAGGTGGCACATCGAAAGCTTGCCAATCTAGCTCATGCGCGGAAGACTATTTTCACACCGTATCTTACAGTCATAGCTTATACTTGGTGCAGGGCTACTAACAGTATTACGGGGCTCCAATACCCAACATAATCTCGAGTTGAATAAGTTCATTGTGTTGAGCAGATCTATTACTTTCTGTCGCGTTTTGTGGTTTGATAGGTTAATTTTTATTTATTGACGTAGAATATATTGCACAGCAATCATGTATTATTTGAAATCAAAATTGAGGTGTACCTAACCACTGCACGTCCAAATCAGGAAAGTTATTTACAACCATTTTTCAGTTCATGAACAAGGAAGTGGGGTTCTCTCTTGGGCTTGAAATCACCTGTTTCGAAATGCTTTAGACGGATAGTGGTCATGTCTGATCTAAATCCTATTAAACTTCAACTCGACTAAAGCAACAAGAGATTCCCACTTAGTCTTTTACCTTACATTTTTATTTTAGTACTTCATGCAGGAGTAGTTTTTCTCCGTTTACGGTGTTTTTTTTAATATAAATAACCTAAATGCCCCTTTCTGTTGGTATGATTTCTCTTTCTTAAATTAACTAAATTGCATTATCTTAGTTTTGTTGTTGATTTCTTTGTCCCCACGTGATAATTCTTATGTAGACTGTTTGAGGGGAAATTAAAAATCATGGAGGGAAGGTGGCACGTAACCTTAAACAGCGAGGCAACCTGATTTTATCTGAGTATGTGGAAGTTCTGCACATCTTTCGCTGGCAGATTTTCATCGTGCTGGCTCTACTGTGTGATTGCAAATAAAATCACACAATTAGTAGCTTTTTATCTAACATATTTTGACATTTACGTCCTTCTTGTCAAGCAGCCTTTCGAGACCGAAGAAGGGAAAAGAATTGTGACTCCAGCAATAGTTGGTTTTCGGACAGGAGTGCAAAACTAAGGCAGCTCTTCTCAAAGCTTTTGTATTTTGTCTTCATAGCTTATGTAACTTATTTAAATATGTACTTTCACGATGACGGCGGATGCCTGCTGTAAAAGAAAATCTTTGTTGGTTACCGGCGAGAGAAGCAACATAAATAGATTAATTAATAAAAAAAAAGGATCAAACAAATAGAAACGGAGAAAAATGCGACACTCAAGCACAGTCTCTGACGTCACAAAGTCGAGCAACATTTTCACAGTGGAGGATTCTTCCTAGACTCGGAATTCGAGAGATTTCTGCTTCTTCAGACGACACTTCATATCGGTTATGATGAAGAAGGAACCTCCTCCACTATGGCACTTCAACCATATCCACCGCAGACTTCAACGAGACCCCTCGGACCTCAACTGCAGCCTTATTATTGGACACCGGAGCCGAGCCAGAATTGCAGCCGGAGCTACAAGGGAAATTTTAGGTACGAGGAAAAGAAGAAGCCCAACTCTTCGTACACCTTTCCTATCCGCCGAGCAGTAGCTCGGACGTCCAAAACAGCAGCCGCAGCGTTCATTTAAAACACTTTGTGACTTCTTCAAGTCACAGTGCTGCTATCATGGGGGTTCCACAGGACTTTACTCTGGAATACCTATTTATCGCACCTCAAGAATGATGGCTACCAGTATCTACATGCACAGAGAAGCCTCCACACAGCGACGCTTGCAGATAGCCAACTTTAGCGACGCCAACCTCCCTGCAGAAGTTGGAGTGCTTGTGGCCGTCCCATCGAAAAGCCACTACTGTGGAAATCCTCGATCTTAGGAATCGCCGAGATTACTACACCTTTTGCAATGGGATTGGACTTTTAGGGACCAGGTGCCGTGCCCATACTACCCTTTAACCACAGCCTACTGTCACACACATGTTTAGTGTGAGGACATAAACAAATATAACACCTGCCACTACTATTCCAACACAACAACCAACACCGCCGCATGAGAAGCCCTCCGTACCCCGAGCTGGACTTTCTGAACATGAACGGCCATACAGCTATTAGAAGAACGTATCGCCGTCACCACAGCAGCCACTCAACCCTCAAGGGGGGACATTCAGGACCTCCATCAGAGGCACTAAACCACAACTTGCTAAGGTTTGACCTTGAGGATGCCGTCTCCAACATTTCCGCCATCAATATATTGTCCAATACCTACTTCTATACCTTCCCTACCAAAGCCCCAACACTCCGTTACGTGCTAAGCTTGAGCCCCTCACCATAGCATAGCTTCCGAAGTCCTTGCTGCTCCATTGGTTGCAAGTTACATTAATGCGATTAACGGAGGAGCACCAACGAAATTAATTAATCTATTGTTGACCTTTTGTCATTTTTGTTACCTTTCTCTTATTAAAAAAAGGGTATAGGGTAGTCAAGTTTGAAATGGAGTATTAATGCTGTGTTGTATTTGGTCTTTGAGGAGTGCAGTTCGTTCAGCTCAATTGTGATGAGTCTATAGGCAGTGTGTCTAATGAAGAGGAACAGTTGACTTTTGAATATCGGAGTTGCTACGTTGTTGTGTGAGAGTCCGCATGTCGAGCAACATAAAAGGGAAACATTCTGTGTACGTGAGAGACATTACAAGAAGAACAAGTTGATAAATGCAACAGAAATATAAGAGAACAGATTGGCGTGCGTCCTCTGTGTATTTGAAGGAAAAAATACAAGTTATTGTAAGTTAGTATTGGGCTAACAATTTTAGTTACAAATAGAATTAAGGTGAAAATAGTATTTTCGTTTTCTCATAGGATATCTGTGTATTTGCATTATTGCGTGGCTATTTAGGAATAAATAGAATGCGGGAAAAATTGTGAAATGTTTTTATGCTGGTGTTAACTTATTTTTGAAATATCAAATGCTTGTATGGCATGGTTCAATGTGTTAACAGCTCCACAGCTGTGTTATGCTCCACCTCCACCCTCCCAGTCGCCATGCTTTGGTGCAAGAAACATTGAGTATTTTATAATGTGGTTTGCATCCCTATATAGTACCTCTGTTTCACATACAGCCTGATTTGTTCGTAGCACCAATTAGCGTTCGAGCCAATCGTGGCTTAAATTTGTGGATATATCACCATTTTAGATTTAAAAGAGCATAATTAGAAAAGAAGAACAAGTAACTTTAGGAACTCTTAAGAGTATTCCATGTAGTCTAACTTTTTCGTTGTTTTATCACACTGACCGCATGTAAGCTGTGGTTTGCTGTATAATCTTTAGTTACTAAAATCATCTTGGAGCTTTTCCTGGATGCAGGACTCACATAAGATACATGATTCGCCACACGTCTGAATTCTCTTTTGGTTTTCCTGCTTCATTATATGAGAGGCTGCAAAGGCTATTCATGAAATATATACATACTGTATATTTTCATGCATATATTTTATCCCTATGGTATTTCAGTCGAAGTAGTGAAAGCTATTTTGAGAAAATAAAAATGAAAAATATTTCATGTAAATGATGTTTGAATTAACAGGAAATTCTCAGACATCTTATGCTAAATGGCTAAATTGAATACATTAATATCTGAATTTGAATATAATCCCGTATCAATTTATTAATTAGGTGGTTAATTTAAAACTTGGGTTGAAGACATGATTCTACAAACTTCTAATTATGAAAACATAATTACGGCTGTTTTATTTAATGGTAATGATCGATGTTTTCAATTTTCTACAATTAAGCTCAACATTCAACGACAATATGTTAATTATGATGGTTTTTCATCAACAACATATGAACATTTACAATCGATAATATTTTGAATTCTGAAATGATATAAAGCAAATTAAAAATGCGATTATGCTCTTACATTTTAGCATTTTTATTTAGCTGGTTTAAGTGCACGCCTTACAATTTGTTTCAATGTTCTACAATTAAGCTCAACATTCAACAACGACAATATGTTACTTATAATGGTTTTTCATCAACAACATATGAACATTTACAATCGATAATATTTTGAATTCTGAAAACGATATAAAGCAAATTAAAAATGCTGTTACATTTTAGCATTTTCATTTATTTAGCTGGTTTAAGTGTACGTGTTACAACCTGTCATACACAGAGAATTTATAATTGTATACTATTGCTGACTGCATGGAACTAACTACCCGAAGGTCAATAACACAATAAGTAATGAAAACGGATGTTGTGCATGGCGTGTATCAAGAGAGAATTTTATCTTCATTTGGGCCGACATAGACTTTAATACAATTATAATGTAAGGAAATATCACGAATACAAATACATATGCACATTTCTGTGATGCTACTTGCTTTCTCGAAGCCCTCAGCACCATGGTTGGGCGCTTGTTTTATTTGAGGTTAGGTGTTTCGTTAATAGTAATGCTTAACGTTCGTTGTTAAAAGATGAAAACTCTGAGAGAAAGTATGTAAGTATAAGCGACGCAGACATTTTCAGTTCAGTTTTTGAGGTAATGCAATAAGATTTCAGAGTATATTAGTGACCAAAGTGTTTATTTTTAAATTAACTAGTATTCCATTTTACAGCGGTTAGATACAGCACAACAAATGTCCATAACCTTACGTTACTCATAAGTAATTAATGTGTCCTTATTAAAATGCGCATTTTCGAATTTTATTTCTTGTGTATACTTATTTTAAATGTGGAAAACGATATTTTCCAGCAGCAGCTCTTTCCTGCAGTGTCCAAGTCGACGAGAAATATCTACACACAATTGACTCCCAGTAGTCAGGTAAATATTGCTTCTGTTTGTTTTTCTTGACAGTAGTTGTGCAACACATGCTTATTTAAGTTAACAATTGCTTTTAAATTATTTTATAAGGAAGGGTTAGTTCAACTTTATTTTAAATCATACAGTAATTGGTTGTTTTTGCTTATTGATACGGACTTGGAGCTTAATGTTTTACTTTTCATTGCTTAGCACTAATAATATCCACATGTTCTCATCGGTATGTATGTGTATTATTTTGGAAAGTGGTCTCAAATACCATATTGTAATGTGAGGCGGTTTTCTACCATTTTGGGATAAGCACATAGAGCTTACCTTTTGCTTACTATTCTTGCAACTTGTACTTAAGTGCTGAACAGAACCATGTAGGTTGTTCTACATTTTAAAGCATATGAAACTAAATGTACATGTTAGGTAGTTTGTTAGTGTCACAAAGATTTTATCCATCATTATTTCAGAAAAGCTTATATTTGGGTCCTGTTTTACTGCAGGTTTTTCCCACCTCAGCTAGAATTTGTTTCTACAGATGGCACTGTTCATCTTGTCTCATGCAAATACATTTATAGTTCCCAACATGTGAATTATTTACAAAAGCTGCAGCTATGATATACCGTAAGGAAGTGACTGAGGGCCCTAAACTGTAAAGCATAGTTGAGGAATTGAAGACCCTAAGTTGCAAAATGTAGCCATGGAGTATTTTCTATAAGAAGTGAAGCAATAACTGCAAAATGATGGGATATAGCACTTACAGTGCATGACTAAGTACAGTGCCATCAGCATGGGGAGTGAAGTGTTGCCAAACAAATGCTTTAAGGACATATAATAGCTTTGACACTGTTTCTATTATGAATGTAACACTTTATCTGTGTTCTGTTAATTGAAGTTTTTAAGTTGAAGTTGTAAAGCATGCACAAGTATAAAGAAGCAGACTTATATGTGTTATAGATTGAGCAGCCAAGTTAGGTTAATCGTACCTTGTTTTGCTTACTTGGCTTTGCACAGAAAAGATCTAATTGCCAATACCAGATAATTGTAACTCAAATAATCCATAGTAGTCCACTGTTTGAGGACTTGATACTTTGCATGTACTTACCTCCAGTTTCATTGAGTGTTGCTTCTGTTGTAAAGTTCGTGTTTGTATACATACATATCCAGCAGGGAAAACCTATTATAGCTGTGCCAATGTTGTCCTATGTCTCTGTCTGCAGATGACTGCATTGCCTAGTCTGTATTGCTTGGGTGTGATATGAATGGGATAACGAGGTCCTTTGAACTTAGTCTGTGTTAGACTGTGGTGCCTAGATTAGTGTACGTATATGAATGGGATGACAGGATCCTATCTCATTAAGGATACTTAAGTAACTAAGTATTTTAACACCATATTTCAACTTCCTCCACTTTTACAGATTGAGGCGGGGGTATAATAGCTTAGCCCCAAGCACTTTGTAGCTTTTGCTAACAGCTTTGTGTACATATGTTTGTTATGTTATTTATCTTTTAAAACTCTGCTATAAGGACTGTAATATGATCTATTTATATTTCACTATGTAGTATTTGTTGCATGAGGTTGTTTCTTCCTGCATCTTGGCTACTTTTGCCATTTGCTCTGCTTTCTCTCTTGTCTTGAATCTTTTTTATATGTAGTAAACATGTGGCATGTATCCATAATAACTTATGTTTATAACAAAATGAATACTTTATAATATCATTTATTCAACTACAGTTGCAATACATAGTATTGTTATTTCTGACCCACTGCTCAGAAGTGGGCCACTTGTTTGCATCTTTGTTGTCTTTTGAATTTATCATTTTTTTGTGTGTCAAAAGGCAACAAAGATGCAAACAAGTAACTACTCTTTCCCCAATCAGCAATGAAACTTCATACAGAAAATTAACATATCCCAGAGCTACATACCTTTTCCAAAAAGTCTTCAAAGAACACAATATTACTTTGGCCCCACAGAACAAATTTAGTGTACAGCACCTTTTGAAATCACATAATACAAAGGAGATAACTACAGACAAAATTCAGATGTGTACTGGATAAACTGCAAAGGCTGTGACAACTTTTACATTGGAAAAACTAAAAGGAACTTGAACATTAGGCTTAAAGAGCATTTTTGGAACATCAGGAACAAAGAAATAGATAATTTGGCGGTAGGTACAGTTTTTGGAAGGAGAATCATGATGTAGAACGAGAAATCCACTTATTAAAAAGTGTCCAAGGTCCAGCTGCATTAACCATGTGGTAAAAAATCTTCATAAAGAAATATGAAAGAAAATTGTTTAATTTCAACACTACCTTTCAAGAAAAACCGAACTTCAAGTTCATCAAGATACCGGCAGAGACGCACCTATCACCTCCAAGGAGTTCACCAAGCCAATGTCCATTAGTCAACAACAGCTGATGATATTAGGAAGATCTTAACGAAATGCATTCTATGTAAATACTAGCAATAAGTGGAGCATTGAGTATTAGTTGGACTCAAAATTATATTAATTTTGTGCTTCATTGTATCATAGTCCTTAAACATTGGAAAGAAAATGAGTTTAAACAGTCCTACCTTATGCAGTTTCCGTAATGGGGGAAGAAAAAGGAAAGAGAAAATCATCTAAATTAGTTAACTGCACTTTTGTTCTTAAATGACTATTGCAACTATAGAAAGTGCAACGTAATATAACTAATTTTCTAGTTTAATCACTCTGTACAATAGGAATAATTTATAAAAAAAGGTATTTGCTCAACTGGCAAACGTGTAATGTCAAACATGTCATCAGCAATGTTCTGTCACTGTCATTGTCGCTATTTTCGTATACAGATGATCAATCTTGAGCTTTTTGTTTCAGTAATCCATCCTTTTTCCCAATAATTAAAAATTCTTTTAGTCTTTTAGTTACAAAAATACTGGCATTAACTGAAAGCTTTTTTTATTAAAAATTTCTGTAATTATAGGAAGTATTGGAACGAAAATCATGACATTGATCCAAATCCAAAATTATTAAAAGGAGTGATAAACCAAAATAAACCGACAACATGGGAGAACATATTCTTATGGAAAAATAAGGACCTCATAATGAAAGTATAAAATTGAAAGAAGCGTAGAGACAGTGAAGCACAACTTAGCACAAAAGTGAATCGAGAAGATATTGACACACAGCTTCACCCACACTGTTTTTTCACAGGACAAACATGCAGTCCCTGAAGAAATAGAAGAACTTTCACAACTTACAGAAATTTGTATCAATCAGAATCTTTTCAGCTTTAATGGACAGATCTATAAACAAAAAACGGGCCTAGCTATGGGCAACCCATTGTCTCCCCTCTTAGCAGATTTATTTATGAGTGCTTTTGAAACATATCACAAAAACTTTTCCAAGTTATTTCAAAGTTTGGTATCGTTATGTTGATGACATTTTTGCAATAGTATCTAAAAAAACTCATACAAGATGGTCTTAGACTTTTGAATATACAAAATCCAGCTATAAAATTTACATTGGAAACAGAAGAGGATGGTGTGCTCCCCTTTCTGGACATCAAGATAAAAACAATGAACAACAAACTCACTTTTGGTATCTACAGGAAACCGAGACACACAGATAATTACATTAAGGACAACAGTTTCAACCCAAAACAACACAAACATGCCATTTTCGACAGTTTAATTTTTCAGATGATCAACTTTCCACTATACAGAGAAGATTATCAAGAAGAATACCTACACATAAAAAAAGTAGCTATGTCCAACGGTTTCAACCCAAATTTAGTGGACAAAACAGTTAACAGACTCAACAAAACTAAGCAAATAAAAGAAACCACCACCCTAAAACCTACAGAAGCAAAAGAGAAAAAACATTTTAAAAAATTTACCTTTCATCTATCAGTCTATAATAAATTCCAAAAAATCTTAAAACACAACATAATTCTTGCACCTCAAAAGAGATTTAATATCAGAAATTTATTAAAAGCCCCCCCTCAAAAAAATCAATTACTACCAAAGAAAAACCCGGAATCTATGAGAACAAATGTGAAACTTGCCCTAAAATTTATATAGGAAAAACAAAAAGAAATACTGACATCAGATTTAAAGAACATATAAGAAACATTAAAAATGGTGAAACAGAAAAATCAGCAGTGGCTTTTGTTTCATGAACACTAGACATGACATCAACTTGGAAACATCTTTAATAAAATACGTTAATCACCCCATAGACCTTTCCGTATGGGAAAAAATCTTAACAAAAATCGTTTTATAGTCATGAATTTTTAAACTCCACCACCGGACATCTTTGACAAGTACATCATGCCATCTATTGACAATACGGAGAAAGAGGAAACCACTACAATTTGCACTAGTCAAATTCCAGCTGATGATAAGAGCAAAAGCTGTTGAAACATGTCCTGTAAAAAAAAACTGTGAGTAAAGCAATGTGTCAATATCTTCTCAATTCACTTTTGTGCCGCGTAATGAGCTTCGAAATCCCACCAGTAGATAATTTGACAAAGAAGTTCATAGTTCCACTGTGAAATTGGAGGCAAAGGCTTCTGAAACTAGTCCCACGATAATATAAAAATGTAAGTGACGAAGTGTCAGTAAACCGACTACAAATAGTTTTCCTGATTAATTATGTGGTAATTCAACTAATTTTCTGAAGAGTGTTCAATCTGTCCGTAATATAAACACACGATTTAAATGTATCACAATGTTAAGCTATACAAAATTATATGTATATAATTTTAGATAATATTGTTGCAGTTTCTGATGAAACACAATTGTTAATTCAATAATGATGAATCTGAATGAAAGTATAAAAATAATGATATATTTATAGTTCTGGTTTACCAAACCCCCTCACCAGTCCTGACATAGTTGCTGAGTGATATGCATTGTGTATAACATGCCACGGAAAAGAAGGATAAACAATAGTTCTACTGACTGATAAATCAACATACCCGGAGAATTAAAGTGCTATAGGTAAATCCTAGACAATTCATCAACAGTATCTAAAGAGAAATCACAAAGGGATTTTTGATTCCCTCTTCTTTCGTGTTACAATATTCAATCCATGTTAAATACGATTTCTCAAGCCTGCCAAAGTATGACACGTTGCTGTGATTGCCTCTGAACAGAGTGTACATACTATATGCGCAAGATTTCTTGAGCGCTGGATTTACAGTGTAGTGCGGGCAGAGGGGAAGAAAAGAGAACTAACACACTTTTGTTTCTGCAGCGTAGTCAACCTAGAAAAACACAATTCAGCCATATTGCAGTAAAATAAACAAAGATATGCGACGAAGGTATGAGATGTGACAACAAAAAATTGAACTCCATCCGGTATGCTTTTATATTTACTGTTATGAAACACATAAAAGTAGAAAACAAATATTATGACAATTATAAACACTCACTCCCTTTGTGACTCTTCTATTTCCAAGTCTACTGTGTCACTTTCATTGCTGGTATCCTCTAATGTGTTAATAATTTCATCAATTGCATTTTCTATTACATCATCATTTCTCCAATATTGCATTTCCAGCTCTTGGACCTTCTTATCGTATCCTTCCCAATCGGTCGCTTCTATAGCAAGTTTCCGCAGATTTGTGACTCTCATTAACATTGAGTACTTTGTAAACATTGTTTACTTTTGCCCACGCCTGCTCAATTGCATTCAGATCACAGTTATATGGAGGTAGACGAAAAATAGTGTCCCCTTTCGAGAGCCATTACACTGACAACATAGTCTTGCTTTTGGATTTGTTGTAAACTGGTTAGCTAATAATTGACCTCAAATTTGCTCAAAATGAAACGGCGTACGTGTGAAAGCTTAGCATATTAGCCAGTAGATGTCGCAGTGTGTAGCATATTTCCTGTTTCAAAGTTGTCATCTGTGTTTACGGAAATAGGCGAAATCTACCGAATGAGGACTTGGGACCCGAACACTCAAGAAATCTTGTGCATATAGTACACTGACTGGCCATGTAACTGTGATAAGCTTACATAAACATCTCTGTTGCTATGCCTCCTCGCTTTGTCATGTAGTATATAATCATATACCATTTTCTTCTGTAGATGGCATGAAACATTTTCCATGTAAATGGCTGTTTAGGATGGCAGCTATTTTCTTCAAAATCTTAATTTTTCATCTTTGAATAATGCTTCGAATTTTAATAATCATATTTTTTCCATTAAATTTAATTTATCATAACAACACTTTTCAACACTTCCAAGAAAGGAATATTTTTTCCAATTTTTTATTTTTGAGTTACATGTTTAAACACTTACATGTACATGCCAGAGTCCCCAAAACATGAATTTCTAATGAAGTCTCAATATCAGCCTGTTATAGTTAAATAAAATACTTCCTCTACCTGTAATAGAAATGGTAATGTGTAATGAAAGTAATGTGACTGTTACATATTAGTCATTTTTTCTTGGCTGAAGTTGGTCGTTTTTGAATCCTAGTTCTCTAAATGTTTAAAAAATTGAAGTACAAGGGCAGATCGGAAAGTATCACACATTATTTTTTCTGCCATGTAATTGCAGCTGGAATGTTGATGTACTTTGAAGCTCTCTCTGCAGAGGGTTTATTTTTGTTCACGTGCAGCTCTAGCAAGAGAAGTGTGAACTATGCAACAAAGATGACGCACATGCTATTGTTGTCCCACTTGAAGAGCAGCGAAGTGTAGTTCGAGTTTTATGGGCCAAAGGGCATAAACCAAACAAAGTTTACAGGGAAATATGTGGCATGTATGGGGAGCATGCTTTGGACCGTAGCAATGTCTATAGGTGGTGTGCATTCTTCCAAGCGGACCATGTCAATTTGAGTGATTCGCCATGTTCCAAGCGACCTGAAACAGAAATTTCAGTGTGTCATGAACGATATCGTACACAGCACCATAGGAAATGTTGAACTGTTGTGATAAGCTTCACAGTTCCACTCACCGGTCGTTGAAAATTGCCGCTTCAATGGCTCTGATATTCTGGTTAGTACCAGCCATTACAGACCGTCTGGAACATGGCGAATCAGTCAAGTTCACACGGCCTGCTTGGAAGAATGCACAACACCTGGAGACATTGCTATGGTCCAAAGCATCCTTCCCATACACACCACACATTTCCCTGTAAATTTGGTTTATGCCTTTGGCTCATAAAAATCGAACTACACTTTGCTGCTCTTCAAGTGTGGACAACAGTAGCATGTGCAATATTTTTATTGCATAGTTCACAATTCTCCTTTTTGAGCAGCATGTGAACAAAAATAAACTCTTGTAGAGAATGCTTCAAACTACGTCTGTGTGAAACTTCAACAGTCCAGTTGCAATACCATGGCAGAAAAAAAATGTTATGCGATACCTTGCGATCCGCCCTTGTAATTAGAACTTGTTTAAGTTCTGATGATACCCAAATTTATTTTCCTGAACCAAAAATCTGTTTTCAAAGATTAATCAGTTCTTTTATTTTTTTTCAGATCAGTTTTGTAAGTCCTGGGGCTCTTTAGTAATGCAGATCTGAAACGTTCCGATGTACCGATCCACACCAAATTTTAATAACAGAGGTCAGTTGGTTTTTACATTAATCATACAACTTGTGAAACATTAACTCTTAATGTATCTTTTCACAAGACGATTCGTGAACTTTGCAAAACAAAAGCACAATGTTTGATATGAGTTATAATAATGGATCATGACCCACTATGTACCCAGGACGTTCTGTTTACATTCCTGCCGAGTTTGGAGAAGAGGATCCATACATGAATCCTGGAGGAGAGTGCCCTCCTGACCCCGGCTCTTATAGGGACCGTCAGCTAGAGAGAGAATGGTCAAGAAGAGGTGACAGACAGAAAGAGTCATCGAGGTATGATGACTATTACTATGATGAGGACGACAGGTTCCACGATAATCAACGTGGTGGTGGTGATGACAGGTATAAGTATAATGGTGGTAGGGGGAGAAACAATCAATGGGAGGATCATAAGCGGTATGGTCGGGAAGATTCTAGGGACAGGCGTGATTATAGGGATTTTGGTGATAGGGACAGATATCGCCATAATAGGCGGGACTCAAGGGAATTCAGGGACAGGCATTCGCGAAACATGCGTGACAGAGGATCTTCAGAATATAGACATGGTGATTGTGAGCCTAGGGCCCGCAGTCGTGAATGGCGAGACAGTAGGGAATGGAGGAATCAGGGCAAGGACTGGGGAGACCGTAGCCGTAATTGGAGTGAGTATGGCTATGAAAGTGGCGAGAGCATCGAATCTGCAGATCATCACAGACCCGAGCGTAGAAGTGGCCATGAAGATGAAAACTACAGAGATCAGCCCCCTAATACAACCATCTTAGTTAGGCGTCTACCCCATCACATTACAAAGGATGATATCTGGAAGGAGATTGTGAAATCTGGTCTAACACCGAAATATATCCGACTTGTCTGGAACAAGGACACTGGTACATCAAGAGGGTTTGCTTTTGTGGAATTTAACACATTACCAGAGGCAATTCAGTGGATGGAAATGAAACAAGGAATACTGATGTTGCAGGATCAATATCATGCTGTGATGCATTATAGAATACATAAATACTGGCAAGTTGAAAAGAACGTAAGTATGACTGTATTTTGGTCTTGCATTAAGTGTGGCAGACGGAACTTCAAGAATAGAACAGTGTGTTTCAAATGCTATGCTCCACGTGAAGAAGCTGAGCACAAGGAAGTGAGTATCCAGCCCACACAGACAGTTCTGCTCAGAGGTTTGGATAAGACAGGAACCAAGGACAGCGTTCTTGAGGCTATAACTTCCATCTCTAACATGCCAATCCGTAGCATTCGCATAGGAGAGGATTCACAGCCCAACAGTAATTCAAATGTATGCTACCTTGAAATGAACAGAATAATGGATGCTATCTGCATGCACAATGCATTGATGGCAAACCCCCCTCTGATCAATGGCAAGAAAGTTCTTGTATCATATTGCAAGATGCCACAGACAAACTCGGCTGGGAGCAGTGGGATGCTTTTGGCAGACCTGGATATAGCAAGTCATCAGATGTTGGCAAGCAATCTCTCTCAGTACACCTTGGAAGATGTTCCTCGATTAGCCAATTATTGTGCTTCACTGTATGCAACCACTCCTGCTGAGTTTGCTGCATACCAGCAGTACTACACTCAGTATTATCAGACGCAAATATCCCAGGGTAGTGCCATAACAATACCCTCTCAATCTCAGGCTGATTCTGTCAATGCAGCAGCCGCAGTTGCCCAGTCTGCCATTCAACACTTGCAGGCATCAAAGAAGCTTTCAGATGACAAACCAAAATCTGAAGAGAAGACAGCAACATTTGACGCTGCACAAGGGAAAGCAGGGGTACCAGCAGCTACTGCAGTGGGAAGTAGTACCATAGCTTCTGGAACTGCAACAGCATCCATCACTGGAAATGGTACAGCATTACCAGATGTTAGCAAATACCAGTATGATGAAACGTCTGGGTATTACTATGACCCAACTACAGGACTCTATTACGATGCAAGTACACAATATTACTACAACTCTCAAACGCAGCAATTCCTGTACTGGGACTCAGATAAACAAGCTTATTTACCTGCACCTGTGTCTGCTTCCTCGGAAGATCGAAATAGTAGCAAGGAAGTTCCAAAGAAACTGAAAGGCAAGCCCCGAGAGGATAAAGTGAAGGTTGCAAAGAAAATTGCAAAGGATATGGAACGTTGGGCAAAGACATTGAACCAAAAGAAAGACAATGCCCGGCAGAACGTGACAGCCCCTGCCATGATTGCTCCTTCAGAGTCTATTGGTACTGCTGATGCTGGTTATTCAATCCTAGAGAGACGAGAACGCTCAGCCTTGGACATTCAAGCAGTAGAAGTTGAAGATACTAAAGAAGGTTCTCCAGTGAATCAGACTTTGCCTTCCAATTCCGCTGTGGGTGCTCTAGTTGCTGCTTATGGAGGAGGTAGTGAAAGTGAAGATGAAACAGATGAGATCCAGCAGGAAGAGAAACAGCACACCAATTGGGCGAAACTAGCCTGTCTCCTGTGTAAGCGTCAATTCCCCACTAAAGAGTCTTTAGTTCGGCACCAGCAGCTATCAGATCTTCACAAGCAGAACTTAGAAAAGTGGTATCGCATGCGCGGAATAGATCCTAATGATCTTCGACGTAACAAAGGATCTCGTAAGAAATCTGGGATGCAGCAAACAAGAGAACCTGATACATTAGCACGTTATACTGCAAGTACGCCACAGGCGTCTTCATCAGAAGAAAAGGGCTCAAAGAGAGGACTTTATACACCACTTCCGGGTGAACGATATCACGACAGAGTAAAGAAAATGACAATTGCTCGCTTCCAAGAACTGACTCATTAGAACTAGTTGCTTTTCGTTTTGTGGTGTGTGAGTGCATTCAAGTGCAGCGAAACGTAGATAAAAGATGGGCAAAAGAAAACTTTAGCTGATATCTAGTTCTTAATTGAATACCTGAATTTTATTTATAATGTTTAACTTTTTTTATTGCATATATCAAATGAAAGGAAGAGCAATTCCTTGAATAAATAAAACTTAATATGAATATTGAACTTTTATACTTTATATTAACAAAATAAAAACATCAGAAGTGCTCTCTTAATAGGTTTCAAGGTGTATAAAATATAAACAAAGACTGTAAAGTATGTTCTAGGTGAATGTGATTTGTATGTTTTCAACTTCATAAATGAGTTACAGATGTATTTTCTGTAATATTTCCTGTATATAATAACACACAGGTAGTCGCAATATTGTATATATAAAAAGAGAGCATGAGCTTTGATTCACTTTCACCATTAAGCTTAGAGTCGATCAGGAATACTTTTTATTATTCAATTTATTGTAAGCCTTAATATCGCAAGAAAATAGAAAAAGATTACAGTAAAACTGTTGAAAGTCAGTTGTGATATTTTCTGAATATACATTGAATAAATGTATAGTTCATAGCAGCTTAGTGAAACCATTATTTTCAGGGTTAAGAAGTCATGTGAGTGGGTAAGATTTAATGAACATTCCTGTAGTATTTATACACTAGACTCTTCCAAATTTGGCCCCTTTAGTCAGAGAAGTGCAGTTCTATGCTATTATGTCAAATATTGCTACCATTAAGGCAGTGCATCATTACATCATTAATACGAGGGCTGTTCAATAAAGAACGATCATAATTTTTTTACGGTCATAAATTTTGCACTAAAATACAATCTTATTATATTCTGTTAGCTTAATGTGAAACAAACACGCCATAGTAGTTTCATTGTTGGTACTCCTGGTTCCCGCCTGTGAGAACCAGGCAAGTTCAGACATGTTCAGTATCGCCTACCGCTGCAATGGAGGTAAAATGCAGTTACAGTTGATGTTAGAGGAAGATCCGGAGTTTCTTTCAAACGTAATCACTGCTGATGAAACTTGGCTACATCATTTTGATCCTGAGACAAACAGCAAAGCTCAGTGTGGAAATATCCTTCATCACCAACCCCCCCTCCAAAAAAAAAAGAAAAGTGGTTGCTTCTGCTGGGAAAGTTATTGTCATCTCATTCTTTGATATTCATAGAATGGTTTATCAGCATGTTGTACCTGCACACACATCAGTAACTGGACAATACTACAGGGATGTCCTGAAAACATTGCAAGTTCATATCAGGTGCAAAAGACCACATTTCCGTGAAGCAGGCTGGATGCTGCACCACGATAATGCGCGGCCGCATATTGTCAATGTTGTTGCTGAATATCTTGCAAAAATCAACATGAAGTGCATCCCTCACCTTCCCTATAGTCTGGATTTAGCCCCATGTGACACTTTTCTATTCCCTAACATGAAGAAACGTCTTCGTGGGAGACATTATCCATCATCAGAAGCAGTGGTGAAGGCTGCAGAGGTGACTTTGAAGGATCTCTCAAAAAGTGGTTTCCAGCATGTCTTTGAAGACTGGCAGAAACACTGGGACAAGTGTATCACATTCAGGGGAGACTATTTTGAGGACTATCAAGATTATGAGGATGAGTAAAGGTACGTTGTCAAAAAAATTGTGATCATTCTTTAATGAACAGCCCTCGTACATAAAAAACAGAAGCTAACAACAGTGAAGTAAGAAATATTACAATAAGATATAATTATTACATAGAAAATTAAGCTAGTTACAGTGAAGCAACAAGTATTATACAAATATAACCATTTGTAACAAAAACACTTCACTTATCTTAAGAAAAATGATGTCGATTTTTCTTATTAGTTGAAGTTGAAATCGATTTCACCAACCCTTGTAACCGTCGTCAGTCAGAGAGAACACATTCGTCGTTAAGGAAGTTACTATGTTATTATGTTTTTTCAGTATTACCAAAATCTGAAAACGAAACAAACTTAAGAACAGAATCAACTGCAGGTATTTAAAAATTCATCACATAATTTTAGTTGTTTTCAAATGCTAGGCTTTGGCAATGAAGCCATTAGCTCTCTTGCTCTCCAATATTTCTGTGTAGTGGGTCCGGCAGTTAATTAATTTAGTTAATTGATGGAAACTAATCATTTCTTCACACCAGCCATATATAATATCTGTTTCATATAACCTTGCCCGGCTGAAATGTATCACTCTGCGTTCAACAGCCCTCCCCCTTTGCCCTAATTGGCTAAAGCTTTCGCATCATAGGCCATAGGCGGTGCCTTCCCGTCACATTTGGTAATAATTGCCGGGAAGATAAATAAAATCATACAAATAAGGATATCAAGGCATGCAAAAATACAAGTTTATAATGAACTGAGCAAATTGAAACACAATGACTGAGCAATGAAACTGAAAGAGTTTATAATGAAAGGCCTTTGGCCTTTTCCACTGAGATTTTTAAACCAGAACACATACCTTTCAAAAATGCTTGTCTTTCAGTCTTAAAAGTCGTGTCACACCATACTTTACTTTTTGTGTGTTCTTCGTGTATATTTAGCGATTTTATCTCGGTGCAGTGTGGTTGTCCTTAAAATAGCGTCTTCGCCACACAGCAATATCGCCTCTGTCTTTTAGCACATTTTTCTTGCCTCTTTTATCATTCACAAATCCCAGCTGTATAAGCAATCTCCTGAAATTTGGTAAATCTGTAGCCTCATTTACAGCAGACGAAATGTTACTTATGTTAGGGAGTTCGTTTCTAAAGAAAAACTACACACATGACGACGCACAACACTTTTCACGTATTTTCTCCGAGCACGCACTTTTGTTTATTCCTGCTTTTGCCTGGAGTGGTAAGTTTTCCTGTTTCCTCAATTTCATGTCGCGATGTTCCTACGGATCTAGCACTCACACCTGTAACTCAGAGCACAGCTGTTCGACTTCTCTCACTGACAAAGACGAATTCTTCTCTGTGAGTGCATTAAACACATGCAACACAATTCTTTTTTCGCCTGTTTGTAAATAATTATCCTTGCGATACTTCAGCGAAAAACTGGCGGTAGACTCTGCCATTATGCATATAATAAGCACATGCGCAGTAAACGATCAATAAAATAATTTAGCTCCCGCACTCTCGAATGGTGATGCATGACTAATCCAGTTCAAAACAAGGTCAGTGATAAAAGTCATATAAACAAATGTCACCACTACCGCTAAATGACGTGCTATCGTGCCATGTGCTTGAGAGCAAAGGAACCTGCTCTTTACTTCGTTTAAGAATTAACATGCATTTCAGATAAATCAACTGTTGCGTAATATATTTAATTAAAACAGTTAAGAAAATATAAATTTGACAATTCTCTTCCAACATATAATGATATATCATCATGTTAAATAACGAACTCATTTTTACCGCACGACAGTCATTACCACAACAGCAACCAATGAGAGGAGATTAGGTCACCTGACCGTTAAGAGATACTGGGCAAGCTTACGTGAAACAAGGTATAGGCTAAGGTTTTTGATAGATAGAGTCAATATGAAAATTCAATGCCATGGCCGGGATTTGAACCACGGATCTCCTGGTTTCCGAGTACTTACAATAGTAAGTCACCACAGCATGTTGGCCATAGTAGCTCAATGATTAAGAGCAACCAGACAGAAACCAGGAGATCTCTGGTTCAAAACCTGGCTATGGCATTGAATTTTCAGTTTGGCTCTACTCATCCAACTCTTAGCGTAAACACAGCCAGTGTGGAAGAAATTATTATTTTCCCTCGTTTATTTTATTTGTAATTTTAGTACTTTATTGTTCTGAACATTTTACACATTCAGAATTGTATGTCACTGCAAAATTACTACTTTGCTGAACAAAGAAAAGTTTTAGGTTTCAGTTTCAGAAAGTTACTAAATGTATACGAACAGTTGAGTATTTCTGTGCTTCTTGCAAATAACAAAGTCTATTTTAGGCAAGTATTTATATATTTCAAAGTATAAACTTGAAAGAAGCGTAGGGACAGTGAAGCACAAATTAGTATAAAAGTGAATCGAGAATATATTGACACATTGCTTCACTCACACTGTTTATTCACAGGACATGTTTCAAGAGCTCTTGCTCCTATCCTCAGCTGATACTCGACTAGTGCAAGTTGTAGTGGTTTCTTCTTTCTCCGTATTGTCAATAGATGGCGTGATGTAGTTGTCAAAGATGTCCGGTGATGGAGTTTCAATATTCATGACTCTATGACGATATTTGTTAATGAAGATTTTTTCCCATACGGAAAGGTCTATGGGGTGATTAACGTATTTTATTAGAGATGTTTCCAAATTGATGTCATGTCTAGTATTCAAAAAATGAAAAGCCACTGCTGATTTTTCTGTTTCACCATTTTTAATGTTTCTCATATGTTCTTTAGTTCTGATGTTAATATTTCTTTTTGTTTTTCCTATATAAATTTTAGGGCAAGTTTCACAAGTTTCCTAAAATTTATATAGGAAAAACAAAAAGAAATATTAACATCAGAACTAAAGAACATATGAGAAACATTAAAAATGGTGAAACAGAAAAATCAGCAGTGGCTTTTCATTTTTTGAATACTAGACATGACATCAATTTGGAAACATCTCTAATAAAATACGTTAATCACCCCATAGACCTTTCCGTATGCGAAAAAATCTTCATTAACAAAAATCGTCATAGAGTCATGAATTTTGAAACTCCACCACCGGACATCTTTGACAAGTACATCACGCCATCTATTGACAATACGGAGAAAGAAGAAACCACTACAACTTGCACTAGTCGAGTATCAGCTGAGGATAGGAGCAAAAGCTCTTGAAACATGTCCTGTGAATAAACAGTGTGAGTGAAGCAATGTGTCAATATATTCTCGATTCACTTTTATATTTATATATTTGCTACTAAGGCTCCACTTATCTTAAGAAATTGATGTTAATACTTCTTCTTTTCAAATGGAAATCGATTTCACAAGCAAATCACTTGCATCCTCAGTCCATCAAAAAACAAACTCCGTTGTCAAGGAAATCTCAGTTACCATGTTTTTTCTTATGTTTTATCAGCCTTACCAACATCTGAAGACAAAACAAACCTAAAAGCTTGACAACAGAGTTTGTTTTTTGATGGACTGAGGACGCAAGCGATTTGCTTGTGAAATCGATTTCCATTTGAAAAGAAGTATTAACATCAATTTCTTAAGATAACTGGAGCCTTAGTAGCAAATATTTATATTTGTGTAATATTTATTGCTTCACTGTAACTAGCTTCATTTTCTATGTAATTGAAGAATGAGTTCTTTATTTGAAATAATAATTGTGGGAGCATTCATGAATGGTTAATGAGTAGAAAAAACTATTTGTATAATAAATGTGTTACTCTAAGATTCGATATAAGTTATACAGTACTATCTGATTAAATTAGAAGCTCAGCACCTTCTCATGCTAGAAGTGGCTAGATTTGTAAGAGTCTAGTGTTAATGCTTTAAAATGTACTGAACCCTAACATAAACATTGTTATCCTTGGTCTCATGTGGCATGGTACCACCAAAAAGAAAAGCAGTCCTTATGTTAGAACTGTTTGAGTAAAGCTATTACAGTTTTAGCTTGTATGTGTTCTACAGGTTCAACATCTTGGTTTTGAACAAAGCAAGAGAATCAAAATACCAGCTTGATTTTTCTGATGCTAACTACACTTACATAAACACTTGAAAATTAAATTCTGGAAAATGAATCTACTCTAAGCATTCATATTTCTTCACTTACCAAATTATTGACAGGAGATGTAACAAAGACCTGTGTTTCCATTTTCAGCTGCTGGTCAATGAACCAGTGATCTGCCAACCTTCTTCACCTAGTCTAGCCATAAATACTGTTACAACTTGAAAAGTGAAAAACTCAAATACCATGCAAAATATTTTAGTTAATTGATGGAAATTAATCATTTCTCTACACTAGCCGTATATAGGCTAAGGTCTTTGATAGATATTCAACATGCCATGGCATTGAATTTTTCATGTTGACTATCGAAGACCTTAGCCTATATACGGCGAGTGTGAAGAAATGATTAATTTCCATCAATCAACTAAAATAATAAGAGTTAAATGATGAAGCCTGGGACTCAAGTACTTAGGATGGTAAGTTGCCATAAACGGTGTATCTCGAATGCGAGAGCCCCTAGGTCTACTGGGGAAATATACGAATCAAATGGAAAATTTAATGTCAGGACAGCATGTTTACCTGGTAGCTCAAGGGTTAGAGCCACTGGATGGAAACCAGGAGATCCGTGGTTCAAATCCTGGCCATGGTATTTAATTTTTAATATTGACTATCATAAATCTTAGTCTAATATGGCTAGTGTGAAGAAATGATTAATTTCCATCAATTAACCCTTTCACAGATATGGACGTCATATGGCGTCCAAGTTAAAATGCCCCAAACCGATATGGACGTGTATAGATGTCCTGCGCATTCATGCATTTAATGCTCATTTCAACCAATTATTTTAATCTTCCTATTCTACAATAAATTTAAATTAGTTCTATAAGGGATATAAACTTACCCTTAAAGGTTTCTTTTTGAATTGTACACCTCCAAACCTGAATAAACACTCAAGGGAACATCGGCAGATTCACAACAAATAATATTGGTTTCCTTGCGAACTTGTTTTTCGCAACACACTACACATTTTCGAAATGGTTATGACTTTTTTGGTTGTGGGTGGTATCCTTTTAGGAAAGTGTTTTCTCTCAGGTATGAGGGGTGATGTTGTGGTGAATGTCTTACCCCCCCCCCCAGTATAAAGAGGCCTCTGAGTACTATAGTACTCAATTAGATTACGAGCTATTTATACGCGCAACTACAGGTAGATGAATGTCTTGCATGAATTTACAGCTCTGAAAATTACTAAACAATTGTGCATGGTTACATCCAGTGGTATAAAAATACTTTTTTTACCATTTAACTTTTTCGTAAAGAGGGATAGCTAGTAATAGCTGATCCGCATCACCCATATTTGACCCGCCATTTCCCCAAACAATGGAGTAGCTAACATGCCATCTGTAGACCAGTACACGTCACTGCTACCCATATCCTAAACATCTCCTTCATAATCGCACAACAAATCTTCCAGATTTGCTACAGTAATATCAGAAGCTTGTACATTTATTTACTATATTACCAGGATAAGCCATGGTTAGCATTGAAATTTAACAATTTCAAATCTGCCATTCATTTAGCTCTTGATAGCTATAAGAAATCATTTTGAATACAGAGAGAGTATAAATAACTAAAGTACTGAGCGAAAACAGCTGCATAAGGCTACCAGAAACTTTGTAATAACATATGCTGACAGAGAGTTTTCTTTCCAGTGTGTTTGTGTAACGCAACATATACTCGTATGATTATTGCTTGGTAAAACATAAACTGAAAGCTAAAATCTTGAACCGGAGAAGTTGCTTGCATAGCTATACATATATACATTCGTTCATATACACACAAAACAAAATGATTCAAATATTAGGCGCGTTCGGTGCAAACAATGGCTTTTGCTACAGTGAAACAGAGTTGTGAAATTCCAATGATTTATTAATGTAGTCTCAACTTTGTTACTGAAGATGTATACTGCCTTTAATGAGTTTTAAACCAGTTTTGTTTCCTTTAAGTAACTTAATAAATACGGAAGGTACAGAATTCTATTTATGATGCATTTTTACAGCATTTAACAATTTAAATGTCTTGTTCTGTTTGTTGCGTATACATTTACAGCCACTGAAGGGTTTAAATGGCCATCGGCGAAGCGGTTAACTAAAATAATAAGAGTTAAATGATGAAGCCTGGGACTCAAGTACTTACGATAGTAACTCGCCACAAACGGTGTATCTCGAATGCGAGAGCCCCTACTGGTCTACCGGGGAAATATACGAGTCAAATGGAGAATGTAATGTCATGACAGCAAGTTGGCCATGGTAGCTTAATGGGTTAGAGTGAGTGGACGGAAACCAGGAGATCCGTGGTTCAAATCCCGGCCATGGCATTGAATTTTTCATTTTGACTCTATCTACCATGCAAAATATTTTAATTGGCTTTTAGTATGTTGTACCTACAGGCATTCATTACACACAGCACCAATCACTTTTTGAAATGGCCACCTTTTGGATGGATACAGACTTGAGTCTTTGTGGCCAGTCGTCTGTGGCAGAACAGACGACATCCAGGGGGAAATCTGCCACTGTTGACAACTAGGAATGCTTTAAACTTCCAATGGTGGGGTGTCTCCTCTTGCAGGCAATGCCCTCAAGCAGTCGGTAGTCCAATGGATTCAGGTTCGGACTGCTGCTGGGTCTAACTTCAGGCAAAATGAAGTCAGGGACATGATGCTGAAGCCATGCTTGTGTTCACCTGGCACTGTGGGCAAGGGCAGAATACTGCTGGAAAGTCCATGGATGGTTTTCAAACGATGTGCCACTCAAGTTCTTGACAATAGGTTCCAAAACAGTGTGTTCATACCCTCTAGCGCTGGTTTTAATGCCCTTTTTGCAAAAATTTAGTTGGGTGGTACTAGAATAACTCACCCCCCACCACACCATCACTGAGGAGAGATTAGGGGCCCTCTGAGTTTTAGGAACCTTAATACTGGCTTCCCGAGATGATGATGCATAAACCCTATCATTTTGCTCATTGAAAGACTCCTCAATAGTGAAAACTTTTTTATCGGTGAAGAGGATGTTCCGATGACCATTTTGAGCGTAACACTAGGAGACGTCAACATTTAAGTACTCTCAGCTTCTTTAGGCGTGTATCAAGATAATGTCTTTTATGTCGGCGATAAGCCCTTAGTCCAAGGTCCTCTGACATAAGCCTGGACATTGTCCTTTTTGAAATGTTCGTTTCACTGGACAAGATAGCCTGCTTTCGCACAGGATGTCTTCGAATACGAGCTGCCACTTCTTTTTGTTCTCCTGGAGTTCTGACACTGTGTGGTCGTCCCTCCCTCAGCCAATCCTTTACAGTCCCAGCTACAGTGAATCGCTCAATGGTGCGGTACACAAACATATGGCTGATTTACAGCTTTTGTAGAGCCTTGAAAATTCACTTGGAGATTTTCAAACTTTTTGCAACACAATGACAGCTACACAATTTTCATAATCACCCCATTCCATGGTGAAACCTGGAGCTAAATACTTCCTCTTTCAAAGACAAGCTAACAATGGTTCAAGGTTGTGTGCACACACACGCAGTTATTTACGTGCCAAACCAGATGTAGCATGTGTGCCTCACGTTCAAGAGGTCCCAAGTTCGAATCTCGGTCAGGACGAATTATCTGGATAAGGTTTTTCTGGTGTTTTCCCTTATCCTGAAAGACGAATGTTGGGTAACTCTAAGCTCCATGGACCCGGGAGTCATTTGAGCATCATTTCACCCATTTCATTCACCATCCGATATGACTTAACGTTGGAGGACGTAAAACTACAAATAAAAAAAAAAAACAGATGTACAGTATGTGTCCAAAAATTTGTAACAGTATGTATGGCAAAACTAGGTAGTGAGGTTGGTGAATTTACAAATTAAACTATTGTCAACTGGAGTTCCAGAGTTTACAATATGATGCTCAAAACTTTGATGTTCTTTTTTTCCTGAAAAACTTGATTCTGAGGGGTTATGCACTTGTTTTAGCAGTTTGACTTTTTTTTATTGTGTAATTCATCCCAAAAATAATTGACCATAGCTAGGTATCAGACTGTTTATATCTGAAATTACTAAAAGTGTTTTTTCAGATGAAGTTAAAAGTTTGAAATTCTGATATTAAGTTAACTGAATGGATTTATCTGCCACCAAGCGTCTACAACTAGAAATTATAGTAATTGCCTTCTAAACATGTTGTTTTGTTTGAAGAGTTAAGTGAAATTAGAGTCAGGAAAATGAAGTTGGTTTGTTACTTGATTAACCACTATACCTACCTTGAACTGCTATAGTTCATTAGTATTGTTATTTTAAGGTTTTATACAAATTATATTGTCAGTCTAGTGTATATGTAGGGAAAATGCATTGGTTGGACACTAGCACTGCTGGTGACTTCCTAATAGGATCATTTCAGACAACAAAACATTGTTTTGTTATCATGTTCCTTTGAAAAAATAAATACTGTTCTCCCATTATTTAAACTATTTAAAAATGTAATATTTAACTGAAGTATATAACATTTCACCATAAACCTGAAGACAGAAATAATAGCATTAATTACTATTTTCAGGTATATGGGTGTTAAACTTTGAAACATACAGTAAACCATTCTGGGGCTCTCTCCTCTGTGTCAGAGAAGTTTGTGCTGTCAGAGGTACATTTCCAATATTCTGCTCTCAAACAGACAGCACATCGTGTAAAATTGTTCTTGTTCATTTACCTAAGCTCAGCAACAGGTTTGGTCTTAATCACTATGCTCCTGCTGTGTATAACAATTAGAATTATTATTCCTATTGCTGAACATAGGCAAGTGAGTGAGAACATTTTCAAGGCATATGTAGTCTGAGAGCAAGTGAATATTTTCAACATCTTCTATAACGTAAATATTTTAATGAGCCTCTGATGACACTATTTTCCCAATGACTTTGTTCTGTGGCGCAGCGAAGAGAGCCCAGGAACAGCTTACCATATCGAAATTTAACTGTATTGGAACACCACAGTGAAGCAAAATAATTATTAAATTATAGATGAGTTGTATTTATTACACATCAGCTTCAGTTCACTTGCATCGCAGTAGAGCCGATGATGCGAGTGATAGTTTGCAAAACATGTCCTCAATATAGGTATATAAGTGAAGCTGATGTGTAATACATACAACTCATCTATAATTTAATAAGGGTTACCATATGTTTTTTAAAGACCCTATATTGACTATAACGGTGAACAGTCATTTTCATTCATAAATTTTGTGAATCATTACGGATCTTTAATATTTATGGTTTTACATTTTAATTTAGGTTGAATGTTTTGGTGGATCTTTTGGAAATCACAATAAGGATAAATCAGGCCTCCTCTTCTTATTGTTACTACAACATACATAATTAGAAACATCCAGTATTCTTATTCTTAACCTTCCGTTGGTGGTGCGAAGTCTGGGAGGCCCGTAGCTTTATTTAAATTTTGTAATTTACGAACAAACACACCTATGTAATTGCCTGACTAGGACATCTAACATTACACCTTACTTGAATGTTTGCTGCGGCAGTAACTTTATCTGTTTATTATTGTAGCTGCAAGAATGATGAATCACCATTTAGGTGGTATCATCTTTTGGGGTAATTCAAATATGTTGGAAAAGGTTTTTCGAATGCGAAAAAGAGCCATAAGAATAATAGTGAACCAATCTGCACATGTGAGCTGTAGAGTGTATTTTAAGGAACTGCCATGTTTATACATATACAAAGTTCTTTTGCTTGTAAAAGCTAGTTTAAATTGCTTTAAAACATATGCAGTGACAAACCAGCATGATGCAAGAAACAGTTCAAACCTGCTACCACGTTATACAAACATTCCTTCACTTATAGTGGTAACCAACTGTACAGTAAGTTACCTCTTTATTTAAAACAAATTGACAACCAAAAGAGTTTTAAATTGAAACTATATAAATTTTTAAGTGAAGCATGTTTTTATTCTGTTCAAGAGATTTGGAAAGTTAAGTTATTTTATTATATTTTGGCATTTACTCTTATACATATTTTCTTGTAATTTCTGTATTTAAATTTTGTAAATATTTTTGTTTTGATGTGTCCACAATCTTGTATGGAGATTTAAAGGATGAATAAATTGAATTGAATTGTACAGGACTAGGAGACCCCTAGTACGTACTCTTGTTACTTGTTGAGAACATGTTTTTCTTCATTAATGAGTTTTGAAATATTGCTTTGCCAGTGGAACGAGCTTTGTCCTGAATACCAATAAAAGGTATGATCTACAGAATCCCAAGGATTTGAGAGAAGTCATAATCTATTTTGTAATGACAGTGCCTGCCGTTGGATGACAGCTTATGATACTAAATCTGGAGTTGATGTAGTAGATAAATTGTGTGTTACGTACAATGTAGCAGAACAACAAGGTGGCCAATGGTAATCTTTTACCATATGTTAAATATTGCAGGTATTAATTCCAGGGTTATTCTTCTTGGAGACCAAAACAAATATTCCACAAGACAGGAATATTTGAAAGTGCTGTCCTTAGCTTTGTGTGGCAAGAGCAACAGCATGGAACCTACCCAATGATTTGAAAGAGCTTCTAAATAAATATAAACTTGAACAACCCAGAGCAGATGAGTTGTCGAATGCACCAGAATCACTGAAAAGGAAATGATGTGAACTCTGCATTAAAGATAAAAAGAACAGCAAAACTAAATATACATGTAGGAAATGCAACGCTCCCCTCTCTTTGAGAAAACATGCCAAAATTATTTACGATAATTACTTAGTCGGGGAAAATAAGAAATAGTTGATGAGTCTGAATGTATTTTAAAAGAATTTTATTTTCTTTACATATATTGTAATACAGATAATAATGTACACTCTATTTGTATTATAATTTAGTATGATTATACTAATAAAAGTCATGTATATTTAACCTAAATAAAGCCAAAAATAGGGGAAAAATGAAAACAAAAAGAAATACAGGCATATAACTACATTAATATAGTGTGGGCTTCCTAGACCCTGCGCGACCAATGGTATTCTCCCAAGGTGTGCGCCTAATGGAAGGTTAATGAATATTTCACAAAACAACATGTCCTTTTCTCTAATAATTGAACACAGCTGTTTGGTTGGTTATAACCATTCTGCTATAGATGGCCTCTGGGAGCACTATAATCACATTATCTGCAAAAATTTTGATGTGTTGCACTTGTATGACTATCTCTGTTATTACATAGAAAATGAAGCTAGTTACCGTGAAGCAATAAGTATTATACAAATATAACTATTTGTAACAAAAAACTTCACTTATCTTAAGAAAAATGATGTTGATTTTTCTTATTAGATGAATTAGTTGAAGTTGAAATCGATTTCACAAACCCTTGATCGCGTTGTCACCGGTTTTCTCTGACTGACGACATAAACAAGGGTTCGTGAAATCGATTTCAACTTCATCTAATTCAACTAATAGGAAAAATTGACATCATCTTTCTTAAGATAAGTGAAGTTTTTTAGTTACAAATAGGTATATTTGTATAATATCTCTTGTTATTTTTTTCAAATGGGAAGAGTTCTGGTCTGCAGCCAATGAGATGTGTTGCCACCTTGTTATGACCACTCTTCCCATTTCTCCCTCTCTTCCATACTATCCTAGATCATGCAAGTCTCCTTGGCACTCGCTATATGTAAGGTAACCCAAACTGAATTTTTGAAACTTTTATAATAAGCAGTTAAAAAAAAACGCTTTCACATATATTAAATGCTACAATTGTAATTATACTTTATGAATTACCCGTTTTTCTAATCCTGTAGCTTAACAATATTCCCATCAGTGTCACTTAAGTCTAGATGTCAGTGTCACTGTATGAGTCTTGCAAATTTATGATAATGGCTCCAAAATCCTATCACATGCTATTTCTTTCTAAAAGTCCTCTTATTGTAGTTTTTCTGCATGTCTCACATGGTTTTCCTAGTCTTGTTGATTACCTTGTCAATTTCTTGTGAGCAAGTTGTTCAACTTCAGTCAGTTTTTAAAAGATTTATTTTTGTTTGCAAGCCCATTTTATTTGAGACCACACTAACTCAGTTTTATGGTTTTTAATCAGAACAATTGAATAACATTGATTTGAACTCTCTAGGGTAAATAAACACTGTCCCTGATTAGGAAGCAGTCATTAACACATGTGATAGCTCACGTTCTGCAGATACAGGCTATACTTTTTGCTGTTTCTCAAATTTAACAAACACCTTGGCTTGTCCGAAGTAATTCTTTTAGCACATGTCAATAATATTTTAAATTTCTATATCGAGATTTAACTGTATTGGAACACCACAGTGAAGCGAAAAATTATTAAATTTTAGATGAGTCGTATTTTTTACACATCTGTGAAAATGAAGCAGATGTGTAAAAAATACGACTCATCTAAAATTTAATAATTTTAAATTTCCGTTCTGCATAAATACAAATATATGTACACATATACATATCAACCAATAATGATGGTCATTACAGTGCTTATATCATGACGTGTAATTATAATATATTGGTTATTTTATTCATTTGTGTTATGAAAACTACCAGCTAAAAATATGGGATTTTTACGATTGTGTTAGAAACCTTACTCCTGGATCACTATGTAAAATTTGAATTTTTATCTTAGCGCAAACAGTAGTTTGTAGAGATGGATCCACTTGGCACTTGTCACCTCACTTAAGGGGAATGCAATATGACAGAACTACAGGACTCAAATTGGTTGCTGGCCTGGTAGCATTCAAGGAGAAACATCATCCCATTTGAAAGTCATGGTACTCTAGTGCATTTATCCTTACAAACACTTACACCTCTATCTACTTCATTTTGAGGTAGACATGATCTTATTGCTGACTTTCCTGTAGGTGCAAGGGGAATATAAGAATACAACAAACTTTAAGCAAAAGTACTTGCTGCTATGTGATCACTTCAACATTCCATTCTCTTTTCATATTTTGATATTCGTGACTAAAAATAAATTTGAACCATTGATTAAGCTTGGAGTGCTCTAACTTTGTTTCATGTCAAAACCATTGAAAATGTCCCATCATCAGCCTGAACGTATTACTAGACTTTCATTTCTTTGACATTAAGCATAGTGTGATAATTTGCATATGAGAAAATTGTGTTTCTTTGTAAACAAAGGGCTTTTAAAACAGACGAATAGCTCACGCAGTTTCATCTGTGGCCTGCATTTGGGAGGTCTGGGTTCGATTCCCGTGGCCGGCATACCTGACGTAGGGGTTTTCCAGGGTCACCAGGCAATTGCTGTGTAGGTTAATTACATCCCCTGATGCTAACTGTATTGATCTGCTAGTTAGTTTCCAACTGGTCAATTTTAGGGACCCTGCCCTGTGCGCTCTTGGGACTCCTTGGGATGGCTGCCCTGTCTCCTCTCACATCATCCTTCCTCCTGGGGATACCCCATTTGTCGGCATAGTCCAATAAGCCAAGTTTGGTCCTCCATGCCAAGTCCCCTTTGCAGCATTTTCCAATCACTTAAAGTCTACTGCATTCCTTTGTAACTACAATAAGATAATGTTTATCTTGAAGTAGACAGAGCAATAAGTGTTTGTACAAGAGTAGAGAAAGTCATGTATATAAAACATTTGACTATCACTTAAAGTGTACTGTATTCCCTTGTAACTACAATAAGATAATCTTTCTCTTGAAGTAGACAGAGCAATAAGTGTTTGTACAAGAATAGAGAAAGCCATATAACATTTGACTATCATTTTAGTTAATTGATGGACATTAATCATCTCTGCACACTAGCCATACATAGGCTAAGGTTTTTGATAGATAGTCGACATGAAAAATTCAATGCCACGGCCGGGATTTGAACCACGGATCTCCTGGTTTCCATCCAGTCGCTCTAACCCATTGAGCTACCATGGCCAACCTCCCATCATGAGACTAAATTCTCCATTTGACTTGTATATTTCCCTGGTAAACCACTAGGGGCTCTCGCATTCAAGATACACCATTTGTGGTGACTTACTATTCCAAGTACTTGAGTTCCAGGCTTCATCATTTAACTCTTATTATTGTGACTTTGTGGGTTCGTAGAATTAAAAGTCCAATTTGCCGAAATTCTAAATGCTCTTTGTTTGCATAGAAATACACTCTGTAGCAGCAAAATTACGTCACATATCACAACACAATCTTCCAAGGTCGGTGACAATAACAATCAGCTCTCTTTACAACACACTCAGCTGTTCTCTGCTTACTCACTCTTGTTACATGTCTTTAACAACCCCTCGACTGGCGTGTCACAATCTCCTAAATACCTCGCAGATAATTTCTAGATTATTCGAAAATAATCCAGAAACCAAATAACTTCTATCAGTGCAGAAGTAACTGAAAATTTCCATTTATCTCAGTTTGTTTCGGCAGACCTTTATCTGCATGTTATCCTCGTCTACCAGCTCTTGGTTTTCACACTGCCCGCCTATCAGTTCCTTTTGTGTAAACAAGCCGTGCAATTGTAGATACGGGTTTGCGACATTATTTTAGTTAAATATGAAGCCTGGGACTTAAGTACTTGCGATAGTAAGTAGCCACGGTGTATCTCGAATACGAGAGCTCCTAGTGGTTTACCGGGGAAATATATGAGTCAAATGGAGAATTTAGTGTCATGACGGCAGGTTGGCCATGGTAGCTCAATGGGTTAAAGCGACTGGACGGAAACCAGGAGATCCGTGGCATTGAATTTTTCATATTGACTCAGTTAATACAACAGATCAAATTTTTTAAAAAAAGTTTTTCTTTGTTATTTTTATACCTCTGAGCAAGGTATGTTTAATGATATCAAGATTTTGATATACATTACCGGATATAACAGCACTCCAAAATTCATTCATACTACTGTATGATATTTGATAAGCTAAAAAAAAAAAAGAAGAAGAATCTAATAAAGGAAACCACAACCCTCTCAGCTACAGAAACTAATATGATTTTCAAAAAATTCACTTACTATTCATGGGCCTATGATAAATTCAAAAAAGTCTTCAAAAAACAAAACATTCAACTAGCACCAGTCAACCATTTCTCCTTAAAAAACCTAATTTGCTCAAACATCAAAGATGCCATTCCATCTAACAAAAAATCTGGTATATATCAAATTGAATGCAGTGACTGTAGTCAAATTTATATTGGATAAACCAAAAGAAATTCAGAAACAAGAGCAAATGAACACTTTAGAAACAAAATATAAACAATTAGAAAAATCAGTAGTTGCCATGCATTTTTGGGGAAAAATCCACAACATAAATCCAGAACCAAAACTACTTAACATACATCAGGAAAACAAGAACTATCCACATGGGAAAAAATCTTCATTTCAAAAATAGGAACAAAGTATTCAATTTCTATATCCCCCAGAAAGATTTGTTCAGCAAGTTCCTTGAACCACCACCAGAGAGACCTATGACAAAATATTGCCAACTACACCAATGAGAACCAGTCGATGGCCGGTTGAGGATAGAGGCAAAGTCTCTGAATCATGTTCCAGAAAAATTTAAAAGTAAATGTTGTTTAGTGTCATTAATAGACTCCCTTTAAATTTAATGTAAATAGATGCCCTTACTGAGAGTTATACATTCTCTAGCACTTATTTACAGTTCCATTTAAATAACCTGAAGTTTCTTTCATTTCTTAGAGAGGTACATTTCCATGGCAGCTTCCCCTCTGTTTTGCATTAGCCAGTGAAATGCTTCTTTCCCTTTGTCTACAAGCTGAACTTTGAGAGTAAGACGTTGCCATGTTACACTGCACTGTAGCATTGGTTTAGGGTTCATGTGAGTGGTTGTGTGCTTAGTTTATGTTTCTAGCACTAACTGTATCAAACAAAATGCTAAATTTATTTGAATGTTAATTGGCGTGCTGCTAAATATCTGGCAAGTGCTCTAGTACATGTGGCAACCCAGTTTTTCAGTTTGACATTGAGCTCAAGTTCTTCCTAGGGTGATATAAGAAGTTACAGGAAAATCCCCCTCACCTTAAACTATGCTTTACATGGAAAAGTGTTGGCTATTTTCTTGTTATTTCAAAAATTACTTTAACACTTTGGATTAACTAAACAAATCTTTGATTTCTTCCGTAACCGTAACACAAAATCTAACTGGTTTAAAGAAACTGAAAAAGACTTAGCAGAATTAAAAATCACAGAAAATTCATTACTTGACAGGACAGCGAAAGTAATAACTAACAACGAAAATATAAGGTTCGAAGATAAATATACGTTAGTCAAAAAAGATCACATAGATTGAAGAAATACTGGAAACCAAGAAAAGAACAGCACATAGGGAAATGATTGATTCAGTGTACCCCAAAGAGGGTGAACCGAAAAGAAGATTTTGGATTAAAATGCCATTCAGATATTTGTAAAATAAAATGTGGAATTTTATAGAAATTGCTGTGAAATCTTCATTGTGAAAACTTTTGTTTAATTGGTAGACCATAAGAGATAGACAAAATCTGTATTAGTGTAGAGATGTGGCATACTTCTTTAAATTGTACACATTTTGTGACTTAACAATATACACAATTTTTTATTTTACTTATTTATTCTGTGATGTTCTGGGATACATCAATGGAAATAAACAGATACAGTAATTGAGAAAGAATACAATTAGTCAATAGCATAAGTCAGTTATACCAAAAATAATAATAGTTTTTTTGTTATTAGTTGCATTCACTTCAGAATAATTGCACACTTCCTATTTTATGTATTTCTTCTGTGCATAATCTAGCTCGTTAAATGAAGTAAATGGGTTGTGTAGTGCAGTGTGTGTGTGCTGTAATTACTTTTTCTATTTGTTCTTCAGCAAAACTATTTTATAAATGTTTTTTCTTCTCTCTGCTTATTATTAATAGAAAGAAATTTTCGTTACACATCTCATTATAGAAGGATACTGTGGACTAAAGCGATAGCTTTTGAAAGGTGCATTGCTATGTTATGGCTTTCAAATTCTGTTCTTGGCATGACCATAAAAAGGTGTAACATTAACTTTCCACGTGAGAAAATTAAATTTGAAAATTCCAACTAATAACAAAAAAAAAAAAAAAAAAAAATGTGTACTTTAACAAGATGTACAATTTTTTATGTGGAAAAATGTTCACTATCTCTTGTTTATCAGATATGCAGAAGTCATCCACATTTCTTAGGCTATGCATAGAAAATTCAGGATGTGCATTTCAGTTTTCATTAAAATATGATTTTAACATATAGCATTTTAGGGCATTACAGTCATTTCCAAAAAAATTAAAAAAAGAGAATAATCTATTTAAAATGTAATTCATATTTCACTCCAACACCTTCTATACAGAATAGATAAATTCAAAAATTCTGTCATACTTTCTGATTCTAAACCAGCACTATGTGCAATAAGTTCATATAAAATGAGGTCAATCCAAATTAAAGAATGTCACAAGATGATCCAACAACTTCAAAAACTACAGAAAAGAATTATATTACAGTGGATACCTGCACATTGTGGAATTGCTGGAAATGAATCAGCTGATTTTCTTGCCAAAAAAGGTGCAAATTTAATTCGGAACAAAAGTAAAAACTTGCCCTTTACATCCAGAAAAAGATTAATCAAAAGCAAATATAAAAACAAACAAAACCAATCAATATCTAAGAAAGCCAAAGATAAAAAATGGAACATTTTAATTAAAAATTCAGAAATTATTCCAGAAATCCCATGTAAATCTGCAGTAGCAAATTTAAGATTACTTACGGAACATGATTATTTGGCCAAACACTTACACAGAATAGGAATTATACAAGTCCAAATTGTCCTCTGTGTAACAAAGAAGAGGAAATCACTGAAGAACATCTTTCAACCTGTGAAGCCCTTCCTGCCGGACCCACTACACAGAAATATTGGAGAGCAAGAGAGCTAATGGCTTCATTGCCAAAGCCTAGCATTTGAAAACAAAAACAAATGTAATTCAAGGAGTGGAAGTAACAAAAAATTTATTAACGTTACTATGAAGAACTATAATAAGAAAGAACCAACTTTTCATGTTAAGGTTGTTTTGTTGTGGTTGCAAGTCACATTCTCTTCCTAGGAGCTTTGCATCAGGGAGTCAGGAGGTTCTTGATGCAGAATGCGGTCATCAACTTGATATAAGGGATGCAGTGTGGAGTCCCTTTTCTCTAGTGAGGTTCTTTTACTCTGCTTTGAGACAACTCATGTGTAACCCTGAAGAGCACAAGATGCAGAATGAGGTCATCAGCTATGACAAGGGACATCCTATATTTGAGGATGGTCTCGGAAGGTAATGGACGACACATAGATACTAAATATATTGAGTAGTGTAACAATGCCTTGAGCAAAGAGATGGTCCCTCTTTGACTACTTTGCTGCATCACCTCTGCCTTTGTCCTATGCTTGCAGCAATTAGCACAGTGGCTCATCTCTCCTTTGTTGTTTAAACTATGCATATTCATTCAGTGTACTTAAAAGCTAGGTATATTGGATCTAGTCCTTAAAGCTTATGTGTGAGTGTTCACTACATACCTCTTGCTGAGAGCTGCTGCCTGATTGAGAGGGGAACCTGTGCTTCCAGCTCCTAAACGGTGGTCTCTTGGTCTGGAAACTTCTTAGGACTAGGATTCCCAGAATGACCTCAAGGCAGAACCGGAGAACAACCAACGGGCCACAGAGAAAAAAAGAAGAAAAATAAAACACGGACGTAGTTTGTGTAAATGGGAACAAATTGCTAAACAGAATTTTGTGTATTATTACGGTGACAAGTTTTCCTCAGATAATAAATATTTACTCCTACTTAATGATGATATTAATGCTGTTGTTTCCTGCCTTGGTAGCATAGATGCTAACATGTCTACCTCACGTTCAAGGGGTCCTGAGTTCGAATCTCGGTCAGGGTGAGTTACCTGGATAAGGTCTTTTTCAGGGTTTTCCCCTTACCCTTCAAGACGAATGTTGGGCAACTGTAAGCTCCAATGACTCATTTGAGCATTATTTCACCCAATTCATTCACCGTCCGATATGACTTAACATTGGAGGATGTAAATTAAAAAAAAAAAAAACTAATGCTGTTGTTACCACTAACCGAACCTATACCATGCCAAATAAAAATAAAGTAGTAAAATATTACTGTTTAAAGGCATATGTGATTCATGACTTTTTTTTTTGGATCTCGCTGCATAATGGAGAAACCAATCTTGTATAAAACGGGCTGAAACGGCCTCTTGTGGCAACGCAGAGCGGTTCCCGATGTGCTTGCCGAGAGCCTTTGTCCATATTGTCGCGAGCCCATTATTTACGGTAACGCGGTGCGATAAGCGACGGATGGTGCCGGACGGAGATAAACAGCTTGTCTAAGCAGATAAAATAGTGCGGAGATAAAAGGCATGCCAAAACAGACAAAGTGAGGCAAATGGAACATTTTAGTGACGACGTGATTGTTAGAGGACAGTCTAGTTCTTGTTTGTTACAGGATATTCCAGAAATTTTTAGTGATAGGGGTAAGTGGTATATATAAGAGGCGACAAGCCAGCGGGGTAGTCGTAAACTGCTTTGTAACCAGTGTTCTTGTAAACTGAGTCGTAATAAGAGAGTGGTAATTGAACTGGAAGTTGAGTGAACTCTTTTGTTTGTGGTCTACGGACTTGAGCATTGTATTTGTGTATGTTACGTAATTCTGCTACTGTAAGGGTTGACCAAAGCGTATTTCTGCGGAAATAAAGAACATTTTGAATTTCTGCAACTTGGACTTTTAATTCTACGAACCCACAAAGTCACAATATTCACTCCAAGGTGTATATGGTGGAATATCCCCATTCAGCAATTCACCTCTAAATTGAACTGTAGGGCTGTCCGTCTGTCCGTGACTGTTTGCAGGTTGAAATTCAGCCTCAATGTTGTTGCTGCGTACCCTCCCTCAAAATGGTCTAGCCATAGGAAGGATTATTTTGAATAAGCAGTTGTACGGTTGCTTTCTGGTTTTTTAGGTTAAAAGGTGGGAAAAAGGGGCATGTTGCGCTTGAAAGCCTATTTCATTTTGCAGAACCCACTGCACCATGGTGGGAATGGTCTAACAAATACTGCAATTAGACTGGAGTTTGTGAAAATGTAGGGGCCAAACAGCTCTATGAGCAACGTATACGAAGCAGAGCTTCAGCTGTTGTTTGGATTTACTGCGATGTTAAGTTATCCTGGGTGTCCGCAAGCTATTCGGAGGTACCCATCGTCATCTGAAGAGGCTTCTTCTGGGGTTATAGTCCCCTAAATACCTAACCACGGCGTTTTAATGTAATGTAAATTGGCCTAGAATTTGGCTGCCCGGCGCCTAATTTCATCCTCCGCATACGGAAGAGATGAGCCTTCCTGAAAGAGCAGTTGGACTTGAATCCCATGCTCTATGCCCGTTGTAACCATAAAAGGCAGCTGTCTGCATCCATGCCCTATATCTGGCAAGTACCTTGCGTCCATAAAGTCATGGTGCACGTTTGATCTGTCACAGAAACGCAACAAAACGAGATAGAAATGTGAAATCTTCACTAAAAACAAGGAAAACTCTCTAAGTTTCCGCAGTATGATGTGCAAGAGTGTGCGCACGCAAGTGATGAGACAACATCACGAACTGCGCAGCAGCGGATTCGTCTGCCAACGCCAATGATAAGACCATTTTTCATGACGGAGCAGACTATGAAGGCAGTCAACTACCTTGATATGTTGGAATTGTATGCAGTGCCACGATTTCCAGAAGGAGTCATCTTTCAACATGACGGCGCTCCTCCACACTACGCCAACATTGTTAGTTAGTTTCTGTACACAACATTCTTCCAGTGAGGTATCGAGAGGATTTTTTTTATTATTGTATGTTTGTGTGTGTGTCAAGCATGGCGATCCCAGCATCTAACGCCCTTGGATTTTTACTTACGAGGTTATGTGAAGCAACATGTGCAGAGGGAACGTAGGTATCAACGTCATTAATAATTTAAAACAGATAATCACAGACGTTCGTTCTGTTATACCAGACGTCCTTACTGTACGTGGGAAGAACTTCAATATCGTTTAGAAGTACTTGGGGCAACAAATGGAGCCCACACCGAACTGCATTGAATAGGTGTGAAGCTTTAAGAGGTTTTCTTTTATTCGGTGAAAATTTGACATTTCTATCTTGTTTCGTTGCTTTACTGTGACTATATGCACGCACTGTATATAACTTGAGAAGGGGCTGAGTGCTGGGAAGACTTATAACTTCCCGGACCAGCATAGGATGCAGTGAGGCAATTGCTCTCCATGGCAGAGGTCCCTGGTGTATTCGTGGAAAGTTAAACCACTATCATATGTTACTTTTGGTAGGTCATTGAATTTCCCCATTCAATTCTTCGAACCCCTAAACTAAAGTGGGGGTATGGCGCTTTGTAATTCTCCGGATTAACGGAGAGGAGGGCGGGTCACTGCATGGAGGGGGGGGCTGAAGGTTCTGAGGAGATGTGTATCCGTACTCTGATCTATCATCTAGTTTTTACCATTTCATCAGGGCTCTTGGGGAATATGATATAGATCCTGGGGCTACATATAAATATCAATGACTATCCCTAGGCCTGCCATAGCTACATGATCGTCCATGATACATTTCAATCTTCACCGTCATCAAAACACTTAACAAACTAATAAAAAAAATATATATATATAAAATAAAAAACCAACCGTCCGATGATTTATTCCCCACACGATGTCAGTAAGGGACAGTGTCCCGGGATGGCAATAAGTTGAAGACCCCCTGTTCTTTGGAGCAATATACACCTTCAATGACACCTCTATGTTGCCGACGTGCGGCAGATTGGGGAAGTCTGCATATAATCGCTAAAAGCATGGCAATAACGCAGAACCCTCTGGAACTCCGCTTCTTGCTTGCCGGAGTGCAGATGTTTCCCCCTGAGATTATTATTTTTGGCTAATTTGGTTTTCTGTTTGCACAACATTGCACCAGCAGTATCTGGAACACACTGCAGATTTATAGTAAGGGTTATTATTATTATTATTATTATTATTATTATTATTATTATTATTATTATTATTATTATTATTATTATTATTATTATTATTATTATTATTATTATTATTATTATTATTATTATTATTATTATTATTATTATTATTATTATTATTATTATTATTATTATTATTATTATTATTATTATTATTATTATTATTATTATTATTATTATTATTATTATTATTATTATTATTATTATTATTATTATTATTATTATTATTATTATTATTATTATTATTATTATTATTATTATTATTATTATTATTATTATTATTATTATTATTATTATTATTATTATTATTATTATTATTATTATTATTATTATTATTATTATTATTATTATTATTATTATTATTATTATTATTATTATTATTATTATTATTATTATTATTATTATTATTATTATTATTATTATTATTATTATTATTATTATTATTATTATTATTATTATTATTATTATTATTATTATTATTATTATTATTATTATTATTATTATTATTATTATTATCATCATCATCATCATCATCATAATCATCATCATTATCATAATTATTAATTAATTAATTAAATATTTTTATTAATCTTTCAGGATGAGGGAAAATCTTGGAAAAACTTAATCCAGAAAACTCACACTTGCCAAGATCCGAACTCAGGAACTCTTGAATGTATAATGAAACAAGATTTCCCGAGAGGTTCAACAAATCGCTTCAAAAATTGTAAAGTTCTGTGGTTGATGTAAGGCTATTCGTCTATTCCAATAGCTCTTAAAAGCATATTTCCTTAACATTTATCTCCAGTTTCAGAAGAAATGTGAATGTTCGCCGAAGGTTCTCTGCGCTGTTTTTTATGCGAATCTAAATGTACAAGATAACTTTGGAGTTAACAATAAATAAATATAATATTTAGAAATAGTGATATATTTGAATTTGTATATTCGAATATCATTGATAAAAATCCCCAGTAAAGAATTTGGAATACATATTAGGTAATGTTCAGTCACATGTAGTGGCTATTCTAGCGCGATAGAAGCCATTGCGGCGCTGCGAAAAATATCTGATTAATATGGCAACGATGGATAATATAATTGCTTCCGCGTAAAAGAATCGAGAAAATAATGTGGTTTATAGTGAAACTAATAAAAGTTCATGTCATAAGTGAAATTGTAAGTCAAACTATGTGGTGTCTTTCGATCAAAAGTCGAATAAATTGATATGATAACAAAATTAAGTGTTTTGTTTTGAGGTTATGTAGAAGTCTTCCAACATAGTTGTTCTTGTTTCCTTTATTATGAACCCTATTTTAAGTGAGCCTGTCTCATGAAGTTATCCTGTAGGTTCAGATCTCCCTATTTTTTAAAATGTGTAAACAAAGAGCGCTCCAAAGGCAATGTGCTTGGATAAGAATACTGAAAAAATTTGTTCATGGCTTTAGAATTCAGGTGTTAGGTATACCAAGTAGAGAGAAATCAAAAATGTCATATTTGGCAGTTTCATTAGGCCAAGTTAGAATATGTGTATAGCTAGTATTTTAATTAAAGGATATCTGGGTTTAGCAAATTAAAATCTTAGGGAGACTCAGGAAAAATTGTTGCAAAATAAAAAGAAGAAACTAATGTCATGTGCCTTGTTAACGTAACTTATAGTTTGGAACTTTCTGTATGTTAGCCTGTTCTCCACAATCTTTATGAATGTAATTTATCCTTAATAGATATTTTGGATTGCTATTTCACAATAAATGTGTGTAACCTCTTGTCAGTTTTGCATTCAGTCATTTGTAACTCAGTTCAGTCTGTTTAACGTTAAGATCCATGTATGACTTGCTGCATCCTTGAATGTATCACATAGATCTGCTATTCTGCTATGCAAGTATATAATGGTCTTCCTATAGCTTAAAATTAATTTGTAAACCAAGAGTCTGTTTAAGATTTAAGAAAGAATTGAGAAAGTTTTCCTCTTGCACATTATTTACAACATTAAGGAATACTGTAATGCAGCTTCTGTAATCCCCTAGCATAAATCTTCCTCTGTTATAATGGTTGTCTGTAGGTGTTAGGGGGGGGAACAATTTATGAAAAATATGACATGGTTCTTTGACATGTGAATTCTTGAACCTGAGTAAGAGTGAAAGGATAAGTTGCAATATGGGAGTATTCATTTAAAATAACTGAAATTTTGTTTCCAAAATACACTGAATTCAAATACAAAGAGTGAGCCATTTATGAATTTGTTATTTAAACTAAAACAAAATAAAATGGAGTGACATTCACGTAACTTTATGAGAGAGAATGTCAGAACCTCTGTTACTTATTACATTAACTTCATTATGTAATTCTTAATTTCTCTCTAAAAGGGATGTTTATAGATTATTTAATTTTCATGTGTTAATGTATAATGTAAGATAATTAAAAAACAAAGTAGCAAAGGTACCTGTACCATTTACTGGTGATGGTCTGTATGTCACTAGTGTTCTAAATGTATGACTTGTTGAATATTCCTGAGGTTATACAAATATAACAATTTGTAACAAAAACTTCACTTAACTTAAGAAAATAACGTTAATTCTTCTTTCTCATTGAAATCAATTTCACAAACTCTTGTCCAGATCATCATCTTTGACTGAAGATGCGGACAAGAGTTCATGAAATCGATTTCAATTAGAAAGAAGAATTAACATCATTTTCCTAAATTAAGTGAAGTTTTTGTTACAAATTCTTATATTTAAATAATATTCATTGCTTCACTGTAGCTAACTTCATTTTCTATGTAATCCCTGAGCTTAGTTTATTGTGGAACTTAATGAGCAATCAAAGAAACAAATCAAGTTCCAACTTGTGCTGTTTGTAGGTGTTCCATGTTGGTGAAATATCTTTTGCATATATTTTGTAAACTAATTATCTGCAGTATTTTTTTGGTAAAAAATTGCTGTTTTAGGAACCTTATATCATAAATTAAATTAATTTACAGCAAATGTAGTACGAAATGTTATAATGACCCATCTAGTAGTATAATTGCCTTGTTTTACAACAAGTAAGTGAAGTTTGAGTGTAAACATAGTGACTCATAAATCAAACTCAAAAAAGAATTAAAATGAATTAAAATGTATCTTAGATTTAGAAAGAAAGAGCTATTGAAAGGCATGTGACTTTCTATATATCTTGAAAGTATGAACCAGTCAGGGATAGCACTAAAGAGTTCATTTTTCAGTGTTTTTGTCAACCTGTTAGTATTGTTTTTTTGTTTTCTCTGATGTGAGTAATGAACTATTACAGGTACATTTGTAATATAGAGGGAGCAACACCATGGAGGGCATTTAGCAAGAAATAATGTAGGAACGAAACTTGCAGAAGCCTTGAAGTGCACTATTTACAAACACACTAACGAGAGGTGCTTTGTAATGGTAAGTTCTCATAACACAGGACTTTCTGTTTATCGTTTTTCTGCTTTTCCTAATAGGAGTGACATGAGCTGTGAAGTGATGTGTGGATTTGATGTTAATTTCATGCTGAGTCATTTACTTGTCCTCTATTGCGTTTGTAGTAATTTTCATTGTTTTAATGAGTAATGCAAAGAGGCAAATACCTATCGTATTAAAACCACATTATTTCACTACCTGGGTGTTTTAAGGTTGCTACATAATCATTAGGAGCAACAAATTTAGAATATACACTGCCGGTCAAAAGTTTTTGAACACCTGCTTTAGGATAGCATATTTGTATACATCCTATGTTTATGTCAACAAAGATCATGATTAAGAACCTTCATCATGGGGAAATATCACTGTGCATGATATCTTGTTTATATAAACAGCTGCTGATGTTTAAGTAAATGTTGTTGTTGACTAATGGCACTGGGGATTAGTTGATTTACATCATTTTCCCCCTAGCTTCCCAATATAAAGCCGTAGGTTCTCACTTTTGAGACCATTACATTTGTCCAAATGGTGTTTGTTCATGATGACATCCTCTTTACAGATAGTACATTTGGGTGTAGGTATGCAGTGTATCATGGCCAGTTTCCATTCTAAATAGAGCCACTGCAGTTTTACTTGGTAGCTTTTGTATGCCAGTTTTGTCTCCAATGTTCTTATTGCTTCCCAATACAAAAGAGGAGTGTTTAAGTAAATGTTTATGGCATCATAACCACCAATAGATAAATCTTAGGTGTAAGACTGATATGGGATAAACATTTGCTCATGACTTCATTCTGAGTTCACACAGATTCCTATTGTGATTAGACCGCTTGGCTCTCACCAAGGCGGCCCGGGTTCGATACCAGGCGACCGCAAAGTGAGATTTGTGGTGGACAACACAGCGCTAGGGCGGGTTTTCTCCAGGACCTCCGGTTTTCCCCGCCATCTCAATCTACCGGTGCTCCATCTTCATCTCATGTATCATCAGTGTCACTGCCTGCGGTGCCGTATGTAGTAAAAGCGGGTGTTAAACACTACACATAGACATATATACAGATTCCTATTGCGGTCTTACAGCATACAAAGGCTTTATTGCAATTGGAGTAGTGTTACCGATATTATTGTGGCATTGTGGTGAGTATTTGACTTAAATTTAAAGGGAGTCGATTGATGACACTAAACAACACTTACTTTTAAATTTTTCCGGAACATGTTTCAGAGACTTTGCGTCTATCCTCAGCCGGCCATCGACTGGTTTTCATTGGTGTAGTTGATGATATTTTGTCATAGGTCTCCTCTGGTGGCGGTTCAAGGAACTTGTTGAACAAATCTTTCTGGGGGATGTCGAAATTGAATACTTTGTTCCTATTTTTTGAAATGAAGATTTGTTCCCATGAGGATAGTTCTTGTTTTCCTGATGTATGTTTTAGTAGTTTTGGTTCATGATTTATGTTGTGTTTTTTTTTCTCCCAAAAATGCGTGGCAACTGCTGATTTTTCTAATTGTTTATATTTTATGTTTCTAAAGTGTTCATTTGCTCTTGTTTCTAAATTTCTTTTGGCTTTTCCAAAATAAATTTGACTACTGTCACTGCATTCAATTTGATATATACCAGATGTTTTGTTAGATGGAATGGCATCTTTGATGTTTGAACAAATTAGGTTTTTTAAGGAGAAATGGTTGACTGGTACCAGTTGAATGGTTTGTTTTTTGAATTTATCATAGGCCCATGGATGTTAAGTGAATTTTTTGAAAATCATATTAGTTTCTGTAGCTGAGAGGGTTGTGGTTTCCTTTATTAGCTTCTTCTTTTTTGCTAAGTTCACTTCTTTGTCTACTAATGATTTGGGAAAGTCATTTTTTTGTGCTATTTCAATTATTTTGTTGTATTCTGTTTTGTATTCTTCTGCTGTGAGAGGGATTTTTATCAGTCTGTGTGCTAAACTATTGAAGATTGCCTGTTCGTGGGATCTTGGGTTGTAGCCATTAGCTTTTATGTAGTTGTCTGTCTGTGTTGGTTTTCTGTAAATGCCAAAGTTTAGTCTGTTATTATTCCTCATTATTTTTAGATCCAAAAATGGTAAATGCTCATCTTTTTCTATTTCTACAGTGAACTTTGTGCTTTTTTCTTGGATATTTAAAAGTTTTAGTGCATCATTGATGTGTTTTTTTGGTACTATTGCAAAGATGTCATCTACATATCGTTGCCAGAGTTTGAACATCCAAGGGAAACCTTTGGTGATCCTTATTTCTAATGCACTCATGTCCAGATCGGCCAGGAAGGGTGACAGGGGGTTGCCCATTGCTAACCCTGAAGTTTGGTGGAAATATTTTGTTTGAAACTGGAAGAAATTTTGTTCTATGCATAATTTGGTTAGTTTAATGTAATCTGAAATTTCAGGTGATGCCATTCCAAGTGATTTGAGCCATTTTTCTATCAATGGTGGGAGTTGATTAACTGGTATGCTGGGAAACAGTGATTTAACATCAAATGAGACTAGTGTGTCCTCTTCTTTTAGTTCAGTTTCCTTAATGTGTTCTATAAGTTCATAGGTGTTTTTGATGCTTAGGCTGTCAAATTTTGGAAATGCCGTGAATTTGTTTATTAGCCACTTTGCAAGTTTGTATGTTGGTGAATTTATACTGCTAACTATACGTCTCATTGTTATGGATGGTTTGTGTATTTTGGGTAAGCCATAAAGTCTAGGTAAAGATGGGTTATCCGGTTTAACTCTTTATTTGCTTGGTATTATGCTTGATTTTGCTATTGTTTTTTCAAATGACTGTATGCAAGTTTTTTAGAGGATTTTTGTTAATGATTTCATATTAATTGTCAGTTAGCATTTCTTCCATTTTTTCAATATAATCTGATTTTTCCATTATGATTATCTTGTTACCTTTGTCTGCCTTTGTGTATATAACGTTTTTCTGTTTCAAAGAATGGATAGTATTATGTTTTCTCTCCTAATTTGGGGGCTGGGGGGGCAGTGAAGAAACAACTTCTTAGACCTATAAACAAACAGAAGAGTTAGGCATGGGCAAAAGAACACAGAAACTGGACAATGGAAGACTGGAAACGTGTTCTTTGGACAGATGAATCCAAATTCAAGGGTTTTGGCCAAAGATGCTGTGTGCATATTTGCCGTTCTCCTGCTCAAAAGATGCATCCTGACTGCATAACACCAATAGTAAAATATGGGGTGGGGCTCTTTAAACACATCCAAATTGTGTAAGAACCAACTATAGAAGAAACAGAAGGAAGGAGATGGAGTAAACATGAAAGATTCAATGCCATGGTCGGGATTTGAACCACGGATTTCCTTCGTTTCCATCCAGTCGCTCTATCCCATTGAGCTACCATGGCCAACGTGCCGTACTGACATTAAATTCTCCACTTGACTCGTATATTTCCCCGGTAAACCACTAGGGGCTCTTGCATCCGAGATACACCATTTGTGGCGACTTACTATCGCAAGTACTTGAGTCCCAGGCTTCATCATTTAACCCTTATTATTTTAGTTAATTGATGGAAATTAAATCATTTCTTCACACTAGCCGTATATAGGCTAAGATTGTTGATAGAGTCAACATGAAAAATTCAATGCCATGGCTAGGATTTGAACCATGGATCTCCTGGTTTCCGTCCAGTTGCTGTAACCCATTTAGCTACCATGGCCAACATGCCGTCCTGATACTAAATTTTCTATTTGACTCGAACATTTTCCGAGTAGACCACTAACGGTGCATATCGAATGCGAGAGCTCCTAGTGCTTTACCGGGGAAATATACGAGATAAAGTTTTTTTCCAAGGTTTTCCTTTATCTTGAAACATGAATATCTGATACCTCTAAGCTCTATGTACCCTGAACTCATTTGTACATCATTTCATTCGTCATCCGATATGAATTAATGTTGGAGGTTTTCCCTTAACCTAAAAGATGAATGACTTCTAACTCTAAGCTCTATGGAGCCTGTACTCATTTGAACATCATTTCATTCATCGTCCAATATAATTTAACGTTGTAGGTTTTCTCTTATCCTGAAAGGTGAATGTCTGGTAACTAAGCTCTATGTACCCTGTACTCATTTGAACATCATTTTATTCATCGTCCGATATGACTTAATGTTGGAGGTTTTCTCTTATGGAAATAAACTATTCTTTCACACTGGCCGTGTGTAGGCTAAATTGTGGAAACGTAGAGTCAGACTGAAAAATTCAATGCCATAGCCGGGATTTGAACCACGGATCTTCTGGTTTCCGTCCAGCCGCACTACCATTGTGCTACTATGGCCAACGTGCCGATATGACATTAAATTCTCCAACTGACTCGTATTTTCCCAGTAAACCACTTAGGAGTTCTCATACACACATGAAACAACTACCTTAATGGCGACTTACATATTGTAAGTACTTGAAGGCCTGGGCTTCATATAGTAAACCACTATTAGGTTAATTAATGGAAATTAATTATTCTTTCACACTGGCCGTGTGAAAGATTCTTATTCTGAAAGATGAATGTCTGGTAGCTAAGCTCTATGTACCCTGTACTCATTTGAACATTATTTCATTCATCATCCGATATGACTTAACTTTGGAGGTTTTCCCTTATTCTGAAAGATGAATGTCTGGTAATTCTAAGCTCTATGTACCATGGACTCATTTGATCATAATTTCATTCATCGTCCGATATGACTTAACTTTGGAGGTTTTCCCTTATCCTGAAAGCTGAGTGTCTCAGAAATGCTATCTGAATAAAAAACAGTAAGACAGCTAGCAATGCTCATTATTTGCACCTTATATTTATTTATATATGTGTTATTTAAGTATGCCATCCATAATAAAGTACTATAAAATAATTATGGTTACATTTTAAAAATTATGTTAAGGATTCTTCAAAGCTTATCTTGGAATTCTGATACCGATCCAGAAAATCATAACGCAGCAGTTCATTCATGCTGATATGCCCATACATTCAACATTTCGGTTCAAAAATAGCATTCCAACATGTAGACACTGTGTTATATTCTCAGGCTCATATTGCCGTTGTAGCAATGTACTCAAGGATCTAAAGACTTACTTCTATATCATGCAGATTGTTTTGTAGTATGCCCTCATTGTTTAGGCTTGTAAGTTCTAGAAACAGCCACTAGGAGGGAGTAGCTTCAAATGAAAAGCACTTAAACAAGGTCATCTGAGACCAGCCACAGATTTGATAGAAATACCACAACCATATGTAATTAGAGGGTGCCATGCTGATTGCATTTTTAGATTAGCACAGATTCACTTCAAGGATTGGAAAACAAGGCTTACATAATCCCGTAGGAGAGGGGATCTGTCCCCTTCAGAGCCGAACTGCCGAGCCCTTCCTGATCTGGAGTTATTCAGATTGTGTTGGACTTCATTGGGCAGTGTGTTTCCGTCACCCATGGGGAATTGGGTACCTCCGGCCAGGCTACGGCCGCCTGGAGGGGGTAGAAGGTTGCCTCATAAGTCCCGGGTACTAGCCTGCAGAGCTAGTAGAAGGTGTGCTAGATCACCAGGCGGCCCCACCGACGTTTTTCGGTAGTCTTCCCTGCAGGGTTGACGCGCGTAAGTGGCGTATCCACTTCCATCCCGTCTTGATGTTGTTGGCAACGGGGGCTTTTTAAGAAATCAGGTATTGCCCTATGGAAAGACCCCCGGAGTTATCCATCGCTCCCGGGTTGAAGGAGGCCAGGGTCCTAGGACCTAAGGGTCTTGGACTAATTGGGTAGAACATATGCATTTAAGTTAAAAAGGCTCACATAAAAATAAACCAGCGTACTAGAGGGTATATAGAATTACACTTGCTAGAGCTCTATTTACGAGTTTTCATCTAGTTGACAGTTGGATATTGTAATTTCAAAAAATAATAGGAAAAAACTACAAGCCTGGTAGGTCTTTCCAGAAAATAATGAAGTATAAGTTGTAACTTCAATGTATACAATTAATAAAAGAATGATTTGATACAAAACTTTTATTAGAGGAATTATGAAAGTTCAGTATATAGAAAATGTTTATTGGACTTTTACAATGATAACGTGTGTTATGTAGTCTTAATTGAAGGTGAAAAAATATTAGTTACTAACAAATAATATCTCAATTCACAAAATGAATTTTCCACTTTGCTACCACTGTGATTCTCATTTATGTTTCTGGTGTATTTTGAATCAGTGTATCCAGCACACACATCTACTGTCTGAGGAAGAATGGCAGTCACAACAGTTGTGGCAGCTGATGAACAGAAGAAGGCCCTTTAAAATGTGTTAGCAGAAGTCTCAAATAATGAAGTGTGTTAAAATCTCTTAATTTATACTGTTATTGGCTCTTCTTTTTAATAAGCAACGCAGCAATTTTTTTCTGATACCTTCACACTTTTTGATGTTTTTATATACAACCATGATTTTTAATATAATTTCTTTACTTTTAGTACAATTTCGTGTTGGAGGGCATTCTTTTAACGTTATTGTTTATTTACTTACTGCGTAATGTAACCATATTGAAGAATTCAGTGCAGCCAAACTATGCTTGTTTCTCCACTGAACGCAATGCTGCCAACAGTCTTACTTTTCCCAAAATTACACTACCTAGCAGACTATCGCCCGGTCAAGTTTTGTTACTCATGCACTGCTTTGCACATAAACAATCCTACGACGCGACGATAATGGAGTGCTCCGTAGAAAATACACTGACTGTATTGGACTGATTTGACTACTGCCACGAAGTGTACATGATGTCAAATGACACCAGGTATACTGCAATGGGAAAATTGGCGGTCCCAGCCACGTCGTTCAAATTGACGACTGCACAATAGGACGACAAGTTTCATCGTGGGCGCTACAATTAGACTGTAGAGCGTATTTACATCCCTCCTGTTGTTGGGGCATATCGTCATCCGCACCTCATTCGTTCCCACGTTGATCATTCCCAGGATCCAGTTGCCCTCTACGATGTGCTCACGATGAAACTTGCGTCATCCTATTTTGCATTTGTGAATTATATCTGGGGCATTTTTGCAGAGGTGAGCTACAAGTTTTACATATTTTTCTGGTGTTGGCTGCAATGCGACAACTGGCTGGCTGTCTGCTTGTGCATGCATATACGTGCACCTTTGGACTTAGAAAATATTCTTGTGTCACACAAAAGAAAGTTTCTCCCTGTTATTTAAGTTATTTGATGGAAATTAATTGTTCCTTCACACTAGCCATGCATAGGCTTAAATTTTGGATAGATAGAGTCAATCTAAAAAGTTCAATGTCATGGCTGGGATTTGAACCACGGATCCCCTGGTTTCTGTCCAGTCGCTCTTGTCCATTGAGCTATAACATTCTTGTTATGTTGACAATGGCACACTTCTGGTGAGTCAATGGAGTAAACAAAGAAGGCAAATCAGTGTGTGATAAACTCTAATAAAACCACCTTCTGATAAGCAGGTTTGCTTATTTTGAAAAAAAAAATTAAATTAATATTTTTTATTGTGGAACAGATTCAGTAATATTTTTCAATCTTCATAATTACCAAATCTTTTAAACTTCCATTGGATGCGTCAACTTTCGTGACGCCAATGGTTACGAAGTTTCTGCTGGATACATATGACGTTAATTGTGTTTTAGTATCTGTTCTCAATTGTTTTGAAACAAATGCACCTTATTATGAATCAGAAGTGTTTCTCGGACATAGTCATCCTGAAAATATTGACACCAAGGTCAATTGTTGTCCAGAAGTTGTCAATATTTTACTGTCCTTCGTGAAACACACCATCAAGGTATAATAATGCAATAAAGGCTTTCATTTCTTGGCTCTTCTTTCTAATATGTGACGTGGCAATTTTTTTCTAATTCCTTCACACATTTTGATGTTTCTATATACAACCATGATTTTCAATATAAATCTTTACTTTTTGTGCAATTTCATGTTGGAGGGCATTCTTTTAACGTTATTTATTGTTTGTTTATTTACTGCGTAATGTAGCCATATTGAATTCAGTGCAGCCAAACTATGCTTGTTTGTCCACTGAACGCAATGCTGCCAACAGTCTTGTCCCTAAATTACACTATCTAGCAGACTAACACAAAGAGTACCTAAATTGCACCTAATTGTAGTCCTCGCCAGCGTGACTCTATGTTTGTGTGCACATTTGTCACTGGGTCAACAAAGTACACTGAGTGATTCACTCCTATTCTCTGTTTCATATAACCTTGCCCGGCTGAAATGTATCACTCCGCGTTCAACAACCCTCCCCCTCGCCCTAATTGGCTAATGCTTTCGCGCCATAGGCCATAGGCGGTGCCTTCCCATCACATTTAAAACTGCAGTAAACGTCAAATTCCAGGAGATAGCTAAAATCATGCAAATAAGTATATGAAGGCATGCAAAAATACAAGTTTATAATGAAACTGAACTCACGCGTTATGGAGAATCTGGTAATGGAGTAATCCCCTCCATCTCGGATTCGGATTCTGATTCTGCAGTAACAGTTTCGCTGTCGGAACTCTCCGTAGGGTTTATAATTATGCTCTCTATTACGTTGTCGACGATGCCATCCAGCTCCCACATTTTGTTTTCTTCTTTGATCACATGATGAATAGCCTTTTTCCATGTTTCGTCGCTGATCTCCGAAAATGCTGTGGTAAGCAATGGCCTGATATCATTCACCTTAAATGTTCTATTGTTTCTCGCTACGAATCCTTTATTTTGGCTCCAAATAAGCTCAATTGGATTTAAAATCCAGTGATATGGTGGAAGCCTGAGTACCTCATGACCAGCTGACCTTGCCATTTCATCGATTACGTATTTATCACAATCGCTGGCATGCTTTACTACAAGTTCCAGTAGTTCTGCCTTAATAAGGGATTCATTTACAACTTCATTTTTTGCACGCAGCCACTCAATAATGTCTTGTTTCTTCCAGGATGTATTTGGTTTCTTTTCGACACGAACGCTGTGGTAAGGAGCATTGCCCATCACAATTATGCTGCTTGGTTCCAGTTTTGCTAACACACTCGCAAACCACTGCTGAAACACATGTCCATTCATATCTTCATGGTAATCACCGGTTTTCTTTGACTCAAACAGTAGTAGACCATCTTCCACAAAACCACTATCACTTCCTATATGAGTGACAATCAGTCTTCGGCCTTTTCCACTGGGATTTTTTAAACCAGAAGACATACCTTGCAAAAATGCTTGTCTTTCAGTCTTAATAGTCGAGTCACGCCATAGTTTACTTGTCGTAAGCCCTTCATTCACCCAAGTCTCGTATAGGTAGTATATTTTGCGATTTGTATCCCGGTATTGTCTGATTGTCCTTAAATAACGTCTTCGCCACACAGCAATATCGCCTCTGTCTCTCAGTACATTTTTCTTGCCCCTTTTTTCATTCACAAACCCCAGCTGTATAAGCAATCTATACAGACTAGATCTGCTGAAATTTGGTAAATCTGCATCCTCATTTACAGCAGACAAAATTTTATTTATGTTAGGGAGTTCGTTTCTAAAGAAAAAACTATGCACATGACGACGTACAGCAGTTTTAACGAACTCATCGCATTCTCCGAGCACGCGCTTTTCTTTATTCCTGCGTTTGCCTGGAGTGGTAAGTTTTCCTGTTTTCTCAACTTCACGTCGCGATGTTCCTATGGACCTAACACTCACACCTGTAAGTTCGGAGCACACCTGTTCGACTTCCCTCACTAACAAAGACGGATTCTTCTCTGTGAGTGCATTAAACACATGCAACACAATTCTTTTTTCACCGCTTTGTAATGGCTTACCCTTACGATGCTTCAGCGAAAAACTTGCGGTAGACTCTGCCATTATACATATAATAAGTACATGCGCAATAAACGATGGATAAAATAACGTATCTCTCGAACGCGCACAGTACACCTTCTAATGACAATACATGACTAATCCAGTTCAGAACAAGGTCAGTGATAAAACTCATATAAACAAATATAAACAAATATATGTAATTCACTACCGCTTAAGCATGTGCTCTTGTGTAATCAGAAAGGCAGGCCTAGATGCAAAGGAACCTCCTCTTTACTTTGTTTAAGAATTAACATGCATTTCAGATAAATTAACTGTTGCGTAATATATTTAATTGAAACAGTTATGAAAGTAAATATTTGACAATTCTCTTTCAACATATAAAGATATATCACCATGTTAAATAACGAACTAATTTTTACCGCAAAACAGTCTCTACCAAACAGCAGCCAATGAGAGGAGATGAGGTCAAGTGACCGTTAAGAGATTACCGGGCAAGCTTACGCGAAACAAGGTATAGGTGCGCAGTAAACTCTCCAGCCTTCAACCCATAGTATCCCTGCCAGGCATCGGTGTGAATGGTGCTGGTGAACTCTACGTGCTCTGCAATTAGACTGTAGAGCGTATTTGCATCCCTTCTGTTGTTGGGGCATATTGTCATCTGCACCTCATTCATTCCCATGTCGATCATTCCCAAGATCCAGTTGCCCTCTACACGCGCCCACGATGAAACTTGCGTTTGTCAATTTGAACGACGTGACCAGGACCGCCAATTTCCCCCTTGCAATATACTTGGTGTCATTTGACATCATGCACACCTCACAGTAGTAGCCAAACCAGTCTGATACAGTCCGTGAGCTCATACATGTATTTCCTACGGAGTACTCCATTATCGTCGTATCGTAGGATTGTTTATGTGCAAAGCAGTGCATGAGTAACAAAATTTGACCAGGTGATAACTTTGCCTGCTCAAAGCATTTTTCTTTGCACTCAGACTGCGTCACATGTCTGGGGCATTTTTGCAGAGGTTGACTACAAGTTTTATATATCTTTCTCATGTTGGCTGCAATGCGAGAACCGGCTGTTCATCTGTTTTGCTCATGCTTATACGTGCACCTTTGGACTTAGAAAATATTCTCGCATCGCACAAAAGAAAGTTCCTCCCAAACTTGTTTATGTAGCATCATACTTCCACATTGTTTATTGTGTTTTGGAGTTTTATGATGTCTTTTGAACCAACCACTATATCATCAGCATACACATATGATACTAATCCTTCTTTTGAGATATTCTCCTAATTTCTTCTGCTACCAGGATGAAAAGAAAAAGACTTAGGGGATCACCCTGGAGTACTTCTTTTGTTTGGAGTATCGGATCTGAGAGGGAAAAATTATTTTGTTCCATCGGAGTGTTGAGCTTGTATATTGTGTCAAAATGTTGTTTTTGTGTAGGGTTTCTTCTATACTCTATTCGGCCTTAAAGTGTGTATGGATAGCAACATTGTGACGTAGCACAAGTTTTAGAGCGAGCGAAAAGTGAAGCATGAATGGAAATAGTTTGTTACTACATTGCATATATAATTACTTATTTTATACATTCAAGTAATGAGCGGGTTGCATAATTACCATATTTCAAGTTCTAAAACATTTAAACATGACTTAAACATTTTACTTCCATTTGCTGTCACTTGGTTCTGCCCCCATTGTGTTGTTTACTGCAGTGAAATGCTCTTAGTATTGCATTAAGCCAGTATGGCAAGGTGCTCAGTTCCTCAGAGCAGTGTACAGAAGCATAGAAGTGGAAGGCTTCTATAAAGTAGTGAAAAAATTATTGTATTAAATATGTTTAACTTTTTCTTTCAGTGTTATGACCCTTTGACTGTGAGCATCTGAAGCAACTGGTGTATCTATGAACACTATGTCAAATGTGAGAACTGAAATTAAACAAACAGGAACTGTAAAAATCCCTAAAAAGAAAAGGGAAAGGTGATGTAGTTTTTTTTACGGCAAGTGGATTTTGTTAAGAGTGATATTCGTTTTGAAGTGTATTTTTTCTTTTTAAACAACGAGCCTCCTACCATAGATATGGTAATGAATAGTGAACCGGATCTTCCAAATTTGAAGAAAACCATGTTCCACATTTGCTGAAAGACATCGGATTTCGATTTTCAAACAGATGCAAAATTAACGTGATAATTGATTGGGCAGACATTGGAGTGTGGAGAATTTACCTGAGATCTATGAGATATTTTTGTGTAGAAGAGCGCAGAGTTTATTACTTAGACGAAGCCAGAGTAAATTAGGGACATGTCCCTTCAAAGACTTGGACAGACACAACCTCTGAGTCAAAGAAAGATGCATTTGTTTCTGGGCTTTACAAAGTTTTAAATAATCCAAGTGGCAAAGGAGAATGCCTCATCATTTTGTTTATTGGCAGAGATAGCTAGTCTTTTGATGGGGGATGTAAATGCAGATGTAGCGGGCTAAGGCAGTATGCCTTGGTCCCTGGTCACGGAAAGCGGCCCGGGTTCGATCCCACCCATCGGGTGCAGATTTTAGGTTCCCGGGTATAGGACCGGTGCCCACTCAGCATCGTGAGGAAATTGAGGAGCTTACGCTAGGTAAGCGGCCCTGGTTATGAAAACCAACATTCCGGCTGGGGGTGCCGAGGTGCTGACCACCGTATCGGTTGGATGATCGCCCTCCTCTGCCGTACATAAGTGGGCATGAGGCCAGCAGTCATATTGGTAGGTCTTGACCCTCTTAGGGCTGTTGCATCAGGGATTTATTTTTTTATTTTATATAAATGCAGAATTGCCTAATTTTTTACTTGAAAAATTATATTTCATAATTACATAGAAAATGAAGCTAGCTACAGTAAAGCAATGAATATTACGCAAATATAAATATTTGTAACAAAAAATTGCACTTATCTTAAAAAATGGTGTTAATTCTACTTTCTAATGGAGATCGATTTCACAAACAATTGCTTGCATCGTCAGTCCATCAATAAACTCCGTTGTCAAAGATTCCAGTTACCATGTTATTACGTTTTTTCAGTATTACCAAAATTTGAAAACAACACAAACCTAAAAACAGAATCAACTGCATTACATTTACATGTTACATTTTTGTAACATTAAGTGTAAACAAACTGATAAATTGGCCTTAGCCGATAATTTTTGGTCATTTAACTATGAAATAAATCCTGAAGTTAAATTATTAAAGCAATTAAATGGTCCAATAGATTTAATGGTTTGGGAAAAGATATATATTTAAAAAAAATGAACATCGCGTAAGTGTTGCTTAGTGTCATTAATCGACTCCCTTTAAATTTAATCGCGTAATGAATTTTGAAATACCAGCAGTTGATTGTGTTTTTAGATTTGTTTCCTAACATAGTAACATGGTAACTGGAATCCTTGACAACGGAGTTTATTGATGGACTGAAGATACAAGTGATCTGTTTGTAAAATCAATCTCCATTAAAAAGAAGAATTAACACCATTTTCTTAAGATAAGTGAAGCCTTTGTTACAAATATTTATATTTGTGTAATATATTTCATAACTTTACTTTATCAGTTTCTTTAATTACTTGATTTAGTTAGTTTAGTAAATATGAGCCAAGTGCTTTTCTAATCCTGCACTGCTGCCGAGAAAAATATAATAGTTGTGATAGATTTAAACAGCTGATGGTAGAGAGCTTCTTGAACCACGTATTTGTTGGCAGAGTGATACAAGCCGCAATGTTTATGTGCGGACCCACGTTAACCCTGGAGGGTCTGTAGTTTCTTTCCTCTAGTTCATAGATATGAGATGAAAAGCTTTGATGAAGTCTATTAAAACAACTTAGAACTTTTATTTTCCTTCAAGAGCTTTCCATTTGTTAATTAGCAGTAGTTCTGTTGCGGTCAATCTACCTTTTCTGAATCCTATTTGTGTTTCTGGAAGCTGATCATTGATTGTCTCTTTTATTCTCTCTCTGTGATTGTTTTTGTAAATACTTTAAAGGGGACATTTTTCAAAGTGGTGCCTCTGTATTTATTGGTGTCGTTTGGATCTCCATTTCCTTTACACAACTCTGTTGCTATTGACTGTCTCCACCTCTCTGGTTTCAGGGCTATTTTATATCATTTCATCCATATGGTATTAGTGAGCAGTGTCTTTTATATATTCACTATATACCAGGTGAGTCACCTTGAACTTATGCAATGTGCTAAGTGATGTCACGTATGCCTTTCTTGAATGCCTTCTAATGGATGATTTGCACAACAATTCATAGAGGAGAGCTAGATAACTCAGTGCATAAGTGTTGTATTGGACAGAAATCAATCACTATGTATGTCGATTCCAAAAACATACCCAGATACAGAGAGCTTTAGTAATAATTTAGATGAATAAATGCAGCAGTTGACAATAACATTGGAAAACAAAATGGCAGATCTACACAGTGGTACCAATTGGATTTAAATATTCAGACAATACATGTTTTTTTGTACAGCCATCTCAAAACGACTAAGAATTAGTTAGATTGTTTTTGCTTCTGTCACAAATTACAGCACTTTTTAGCTCATACAGTAACTTTAACGATGGATGCAGTTTCTTTATTTGTGTTAGAACTATCAAAACAAGCCCAAAACGCTGTATGAAGCTGTAAAAAGCATGTAAAGATTCGAGGTGGGCCTGGTATTTATTTGTGTAGGAACCTTCCCTCACAACGTAGCTTTGGCTAAATGGTATTATGCAGGTTACTTCACTGCTCTGCCTGTGCAAGTTGGGTTCAAATCCCTCATGATCCATTCAAAATGTTTATTACCCTTTGTTAACATTTTTATAACATTATGGGCATTTGCAAAATGCAATAATAGCTATGTTTTCCACTGGCACATAGTTATAAATGTATAAATTCGTAGTAAATATTTTATTATGGTCGGTATTGTGCTTGACCCATTCAACCAAGTTTCAAACCTTTCACAAATGCAAAGTGAAACATAAGATTTAAGCATGAAACGAAAACTATTAGTTTTTGATGGATAGAGTCAACATGAAAAATTCAATGCCATGACCAGGTTTTGAACCACGGATCTCCTGGTTTCCGTCCAGTCGCTCTAACCCATTGAGCTACCATGGTTAACATGCCATCCTGACATTAAGTTCTCCATTTGACTAGTATATTTTCCCAGTAGACCACTAGGGGCTCTCGCATTCGAGATACACCGTTTGTGGCGACTTACAAGTACTTACTTGTACTTTTCATGTTGACTATATCCATCAAAAACCTTAGCCTATATACGGCTAGTGTGAACAAATGATCAATTTCCATCAATTAACTAAAATAATAAGAGTTAAATGATGAAGCCTGGGACTCAAGTACTTACGAGAGTAAGTTGTGACAAACGGTGTATCTCGGATGCGACAGCCCCTAGTGGTCTACTGGGAAAATACACGAGTCAAATGGAGAATTTAATATCAGGATGGCACGTTGACCATGGTAGCTCAATGGGTTAGAGCGACTGGACGGAAACCAGGAGATCCGTGGTTCAAATCCCGGCCATGGCATTGAATTTTTCATGTTGACTCTATCCATCAAAAACCTTAGCCTATATACGGCTAGTGTGAAGAAATGATTAATTTCCATCAATTAACTAAAAGAAAACTATTAGATTTAATGTCATCGACATACTCCTAAAAAATGAAAGCCAACTGCATAACATGGTTTACAGCACCAGAAATGGTAACGATAATAAGCGCGCACAGAGTTAAACATGATCCCTAATTGAAGGTAAAGATAGCCCATAGTTTTCCTTTGAAGGGCAAGGTCCTCTCCAGCCTGACGGTAGAGTGAGCTGAGCACAACTTAAATGATGAGCTAATCCCTGTAGATCCCTAATTATCGGATTGTCATTCTTGTGTATTTGGCTCGCAAGAGGATCAGTAGCAACAATAAATAAATTAGTAACTAAAATACAGACAATAAAGACTTAAAGAAAGGGGGAAAAAACAAAAAATATGAAGTTTCGAACCTAGCCCTTGCATCACCATACATATGCCAGCAGCTAACTAATGCATTCAGCTAGCTGTCACGTATTCTATATCGCTCTTTGGACAAGCATAGTTTATCACCTTGCTAGTACTATATGCATGAAAACCCATTGTTTCGCAGCTTCTTGGTCCTCATTCAGGGCTGTAATTATTAATGCTGGTTGCGATAATACCAATTAGATCAGAGCTGCAGTAACAGCTTTTGTGCTAAAAGGGTTAATGTTCTCACATTAGACTTCAAACTGCGGGTTGCATAGATAATAAATAGCGGCAGCTGACTCACCTGGTATAATACATATTTCTTATGTGATAGAAAATTTCTATCATACCATGTTTCTCATGGTAACTGGTATATGCACACGAATAACAGTAACAAAAGTTGATAAAATATTTACTCTATAAACATTTTATAAATAATAAAACTGTCAGAATCTTTATAAATCTAAGTTTCAGAAAACTGAATAAGCAAGATACTTCAGATGATTGATTTGCATCTCCATTAAGGTTGTACCTTGATCAATTTTATTTTTATGCCACATGGATTGAAGTTAAGTCACAAAAGTGACTTGTAGCCTTGCAGTAGACAAAGCAACTTAGGAGCCTTTTCTGCTGTTAAATGATGAGCTTCAAGAAAGTAATGCATATCATATGCGTTGAAACTATGCTCATTATGCTATGGTCATTAGCATAACAGTTTAATATTATAGAAATTAATAAAATGGCTGGAAAGAAAATAGTTAATTTTTATTATTATTATTATTATTATTATTATTATTATTATTATTATTATTATTATTATTATTATTATTATTATTATTATTATTATTATTATTATTATTATTATTATTATTATTATTATTATTATTATTATTATTATTATTATTATTATTATTATTATTATTATTATTATTATTATTATTATTATTATTATTATTATTATTATTATTATTATTATTATTATTATTATTATTATTATTATTATTATTATTATTATTATTATTATTATTATTATTATTATTATTATTATTATTATTATTATTATTATTATTATTATTATTATTATTATTATTATTATTATTATTAATTATTATTATTATTATTATTATTATTATTATTATTATTATTATTATTATTATTATTATTATTATTATTATTATTATTATTATTATTATTATTATTATTATTATTATTATTATTATTATTATTATTATTATTATTATTATTATTATTATTATTATTATTATTATTATTATTATTATTATTATTATTATTATTATTATTATTATTATTATTATTATTATTATTATTATTATTATTATTATTATTATTATTATTATTATTATTATTATTATTATTATTATTATTATTATTATTATTATTATTATCATTATGATTATCATTATCATTATCATTATCATTATCATTATCATTATCATTATCATTATCATTATCATTATCATTATCATTATTATTATTATCATCATCATCATCATCATCATCATCATCATCATCATCATCATCATCATCATCATCATCATCATCATCATCATCATCATCATCATCATCATCATTATTATTATTATTATTATTATTATTATTATTATTATTATTATTATTAAGCAAAAGTTTAGAAATCTTGATGTATTTAACATTTGAAAGTAATGAGTTGGCAATTAAAACACCATCACTCAAAATATCCCTACTTGGATATGTTTTGGAGAACGGTTTGTCCCCATTATCTGCAGTTATCCGACTTGAGTCAGATAACTGCTGATGATGGGGACAAACCGTTCTCCGAAACATGTCCAAGTAAGGATAATTTGAGGGATATTTGTGTTTGAATTGCCGACTCATTACTTTCAAATAGTTAATTGTTTCATAAACATTCAAATTAATGGCAATTATTTTTTTCAAACCACCAATATTCTGAATTTTTATTCTGAAAATTTGCTAAAGAGTCTTGTATTTTCCAAGAGAAGTTCCTGCACTATGTATTGTTTTTGTTTATTTGCAGGTTTGAGCGAGTCTCTTGAGAAATGTGTGGAGCTTCAGGAGGTGTTGATGCAGGGATTGTTTGTCAGCAGTATTTTTGAGCAGCTTGCTCATTGTTTGCTGAAGGATAAGACTTGAGCTTGAGAATGACATTCTTAACTGAATGTGTAAAGAAATTCATACTGGTATGGTGGGGGTGTAAAGGCAATGCTTACTTAAGACGATATTAGTGAGCAGTGTAAGAGGATGGCGGACCGACAGATGGAAAGAGATAGATCTCACAGACAGGGTCGGGGCAAAGAGTTTATGTCAGATCGATATAATGACGAGTATGATGGACGAGATGAAATCATCACACGTGAAGATAGATATGATCATGATAGGGGCAGGGGGAGGTATCGGGAAAATGATCGTAATCGTCGAAGTGATAATTACAGAAGATCTAGGGGCTCTCCAGATTATGATGAGGGAAACAGAATACGTGACCATTCAAGAGACTCTAGGGATTGTAAGGATATAAGAGATAGTCATATAAACCGTGATAGCTCTAGGGATAGAGATGGAGACCACAAAGCTAGCAGCCGAGGTTCAAGAACTTCAAGTAGGGATGGTAGAGATGGTAGAGACTGGAGAGGATCTAGAGACCGCAGCCGAAGTGAACGTGATGACCGTACCCCAGAAAGGTCGGAAGATTTTGACCGTCCAAGAAATGAAATGCATAGAATGGATTCCAAGGATGATAGTAGGAATCAAGTACCAAATAATACAATAATGGTGCGACAGTTAGAGAAGCATATTACCGAGAATGATATACGGAAAGACATTCTTGCTTGTGGCTTAGTTCCAAAGGATATCAGACTCATCAGGAAGAAGGACACTGGACAATCTCGTGGCTATGCGTTTATTGAGTTCAGTTCAATTCCTGAAGCAACTAAGTGGATGGAAATGCGACAGGGACTGTTAATATTGCAGAATCAGTGTCGTGCTGTAATGCAATACAGCATCTCAAAAGACTGGAGTAAGGACAAAGCTATTGCCACAAAGTACATTGGTGACTGGATATGTATTAAATGTAATGCACAGAATTTCAAGCGGAGAGATGCATGCTATAAATGTCATCTTACACGTCATGAATCCGAAGAAGGCAGCATGGAAGTGAGTCTGTTTCCAACATCAGTTGTTCTGCTCCGAGGTCTGGATGTACTCTCTACAAAGGACTGTGTACTGCAGGCAGTTAAGTCAGTCTCAAACGTTCCCATACAAAGCATTCGCATTGGACATGACTCGCTGACCAACATCTCTCGTGGAGTCTGCTACCTCGAGATGAAACATGTCATGGATGCCATATACATGCACAATGCATTGATGGTTAATCCGCCAATAGTAGATGGGAGAAAAGTGTTGGTATCTTACTGTAACGTTCCTCAAGCTGTAAGTGGAACAGTTGCAAACAGTCCTAGTGTCGGGGGAGATGTTGATGCAGCTGCAATCCAATATGGACACTTGCACTATGCCTCTGGTGCAAACCTCACTCAGTACACATTGGAAGATGTCCCACGATTGGCTAATTATTGTGCATCGCTTTATGCAAAATCACCTGCAGAATATACAGCTTATCAACAATATTACCTCCAGTACTATCACACACAGATATCACAAGTTAGTGCCATTACTATACCATCACAGTCGCAAGCTGATTCTGTTAATGCTGCTGCTGCCGTTGCCCAGTCAGCCATACAACATCTGCAGGCCGTCAGGGAGATAAAGAAACAGATTATTGAACAAAAGCCACTGTCTGATGACGGTTCCAAGTCCCAGCTTCCAGCTCTGCCTGCACCTGCATCCTCTTCATCTGCTGCAGGCAGTGGTCAGGTGACTGCTCCAGATGTCAGCAAATATCAATATGATGAGTCATCAGGATATTACTATGACCCACAGACTGGTCTCTACTATGATGCCAATTCTCAGTAGTATTATAATTCCCAAACACAACAATTCCTGTACTGGGCTGCAGAAAAACAAGCATATCTTCCAGCACCAGTATCTTCGGAGGAGAATAGCGCTACAAAAGATGAAGGGAAGAAAGGCAAAGAGAAGGATAAGCAGGATAAAGTGAAAGTAGCAAAGAAAATTGCAAAAGATATGGAGCGGTGGGCAAAAATGTTGAATCAGAAGAAAGACACTGCACGTCAGAACATGGCCATGGTAGCAGCTGCTATGCCATCGAGGTCACTTGGTGCAGCAGACGCTGGTTTTGCTGTGCTGGAACGCAAGGAACGACCAATGCCAGAGACACCAACTCTGTCCCTTGGAGAAATTGAGCCTATACCCCAACCAGCTGCCATATCAAATAACCCTAGTGGTCTGGTCGCTGCCTACGGTGGTGGCAGCGAGAGCGAAGAAGAAATAGAAGATGTGAACCAGGAGGACAGACAACACACTAACTGGACAAAGTTGGCATGCCTGTTGTGCAAGCGACAGTTCCCAACAAAAGAGTCACTTCTTAGGCACCAGCAGCTGTCAGATCTTCACAAACAGAACTTGGATAAATGGTATCGAGTTCGGGGGCTAGATCCAGATGATCCACAGCAGCGGAATCGGAAATATCGTGATCGTGCTCGAGAGCGTCGGCAGAAGTTCGGTGAACCTAATGAGCCTCAGCCAAACCATCTGAAAGAAAAGTACTTGAAAAGAAAGGAAGAGGTTGAATCAATCTCTTATGAGCAACCCACCAAAGATGACATTGGGTCACAGAACATTGGAAACAAGTTGCTGCAGAAGATGGGTTGGCAAGAGGGCATGGGATTGGGGAAGTCGAACCAAGGACGTACCTCCATAATAGAAACAGAAGTCCGTGCAAGCACTGCAGGCCTAGGTACTAAAGGGACAACCTACGTGCCCCTTCCTGGTGAAACTTATAAAGACTGTGTCAAGCGAACTATGTTTGCACGTTATCAGGAACTTGCAGATCAGGAACGGTGAATATGACTGACATGTAAAAACTTTTATTGTTACTTCTAAATTAATTTTTAAGCTTAACAGAGAAGTGCAGAAGCAGACAATGTAGTTGTTTTATCAAAGCATGCTTTAATAAATTTATTAAATAGTTGAATTTCAAGAAAGAAAAGAAAAATATTGCTTTACTTTTTTTAAAGATTTTTCAGAAAACTTCTGCTCTCAGAGTACACTTTTGGACCCTTTTCTATTACTAAACTGAAAATGTCTTCCCAGATGCTATGTTCTTGAACTATGTACAAAGTACAAGGATTTAGCATTACTCATTTAAGACGCTGCTGGGAAAACAATCAGTATATAGTGTAAACAGTTTATCAAACCTGCTCAAAAGTTACCCAGTTGATTGCTAAACAGTGAAAATGTGAAGGTAAAAGTGTGATTCTTATAAATGTTTTGCTGTAAATTTCTGCTAACTGCCATTGCAAGTCTGTTAAGTGAATAGCACTGTGTTTGAAAGAGTGATGCAGTGATAGAGACAATTTCACAGCTTATGTTGAAATGCAGGTCGATACAGAAAACTGATAAGAGTGGATGATCTTCATGATGAAAGTTCTCTGTGATAAATTCTTGACTAAACAGCATTTCCTGCAAGAAAGAAGGGTTGTACAAACTGTGAGTGAGAGAATGTGTAATTTTTATTCCATGACACTTGTTGTCCTAGAGCTTTAGTTATTGTGTCTCCTTTTCTATTTTTATTTTTCCCAAGGTTCAGCAGGGGACATCAGAACTTTAGTTACATTTTGTGAATTTTTGTGGTGAAATTTTGATGTTTGAAATACAATGAAATTGGGTTACGGGAAATGTAAATATTTAAGGATTGAAGAACAAAGTAGTTATTGCATAAAATTGGAAGAATACCAAATGATCATATGAAATAGAATGCTAGCTTTTGTGATAAAATATTTGTTTGTAGTTAATTGAAGAGATATTTAGGTTTATGTAGGTCTTATCAATAAACTAGATTTATATTAAATTTACACATTTTCTCTTTCATGTATCATGTTAAAATGTAAATTAGTTTATGTGGGGCCTTCACTTTAATTTAAAATGCCATGCTACAGGCAATGGCAGTTGGCAAAGTGTTCACTGTGGTTTATTATACATTCTTCACTGCACCAAGAAAAGTAGTTCTTCATAAGTAGACATATGGTTGACAAATTAAAAGTTTAAATGAAATGCTAGGTGATCAAATATTTTTGGGATCTTAATTCTAATTGTAGTCTTAAACCAAGTTTTACTAGACAATTCTGATAAAGAAGAATCTTCAGATGAGCTATTCTCATGTGATTTTCTCTAGCTACTGTTGTACAAACTATTCTTAAAAAAAGCTATTCTTCATAAAATATAATTGTCACAAACTTCACTTATCTTTAAAGAAAATGGATGAAATTTCCACAGAATTAAAGAGACTAGTTTCGCAAAAACTTGTTTCCTTCGTTTCCATCATTACTGTTGTATAATTTTTGTATTTGTTACCAAATTCTGAAAATGAAAGAAACTTAAAGACAATATTGTGACTTTCTGGGTTTGTAGAATTAACAGTCCAATTTGCCGAAATTCTAAATGTTCTTATTTGCTTAGAGATACACTCTGTTCAATCCTTACGTAACAGAATTACGTCTCACACACACAGTCTACCAATGTCGATGATCACAACAAACGTTCTGATTACCTCTGTTTACAAAACTCATGTTACACAACATTCTACAGCTGTTTACTGCTTACGACTCCCGCGACTGACTTTTGGCGAGTCATCACCTTCTTAAATACCTCATTGATAAAGTTTAGATATTTCTGGAACAATAAAGAAACTGAATAATCTCTATCAACCAAGACGTCACCAGAAATTTCCATTTATCTCAGTTTGTTTCGGCAGACCTTTATCTCGCGCTATCTTGAACTGCTTATGCAAGCTCTTCATTACTGTGAAACACTATCTGTCTGTTATCTACTTGCGCCGAAACTTTTATGCCCATTGCCGCGACAATATTTTCGAAATAATAGGTATAAACAGACTGATAAATTGACCATGGCAGGTCATTTAGCTATGAAATAAAACCAGAAGTTAAATTATTAAAGCAATTAAATGGTCCAATAGATTCAATATTTTGAGAGAAAATACGAGGTGCGATCAAAAGGTTTCTGGAATGACATCATGAGTACTACACAGCAGTTTGTTTTGTCTATTTTGCACTTTCACCCTCGAAGTAGTCTCCTTGGGAGTTGATACACTTTGTCCCAGCGCTTCTGCCACTGCTGGAAGCACCTCTGGAGGTCCTCTTCTTTCAACATGTTCAGAGCCTTCTGTAATTTGCGATGGATGACATCAGTGACCTCGGAGCCGCATTTTAAGTCACGGGAAAAGAAAAAAGTCTGCTGGTGCCAAATCTGGAGATTAGGCAGGATGGGGAACAGTATTAATCCTATTTTTATCCCAAAATTGACGAACAGAAAGGGCTTTGTGTGCAGGCGCATTGTCATGATGCAAGAATCAGTCATCACTCCTCCATTTCTCCAGCCGTTTGCATTGCACTTCTCCCTTAATCTTTGCAGCACTTGTTTGTAGAACACTTGATTTAAAAAACTATTTGTAGTTGTATAGAATAAAAAGAAGTATTTCAGAAAGTGGAGTGCCATTGTTACTAAAATTAGGCAAGTGAGTCAACCTTGTATATACTTTTCTCCAGAATATACAACCCTAACCAAAAACCCTTTAAAGAAATACATAGAAACCACCAAAAAAGCAATTAAAGAAAATACAGTTGTGCCACATAAGATGAAAAATAGTATAATTGTAAACAGCCCTTACTGCCTACCTAAGATTCACAAGACAGACAACAGCATGCGACCCATTATTAACAATATAGATGCCCCGACTTACAAACTGGCAAAATGGTTGTTGGAAGAATTTGACAAGTTTGAAAAGTTTGAATCTCTAAGCATAAACAATTCATTTGATTTAGTAAAGAAAATTGAAAACACAATTATAAAAACTGAAGAGGTGATGGTGTCCTTTGATATCAGATCTCTATTCACGAGCATACCAGTAGAAAAAATTCCAAAATTGATGAAAGGCTGGTTATCCAAAAGCAACGTTGCAGATGATAAAATAGAGGAATACATCAAATTAACCACCCTATGTATTGAACAAAACAGCTTCACGTTCTCCAGCAAGAACTTCCAACAAACAGCAGGCTTGGCCATGGGTAACCCTCTTTCACCATTACTAGCTAATCTGTTCATGAGTAATTTGGAAACACACATTACTAAAGCCTTTCCACATATTTTCAAATGTTGGCATAGATATGTCGACGATGTGTTTGCGATAGTCCCTAGAAGACTAACCGAGGATGCTATAAAGTTGCTAAACCTACAAGAAAAATCCATAGTTTTCACCATTGAAGTAGAACAGGATGAATGGCTACCTTTTCTAGATTTGAAAATCATTAGAACACCCACAGGATTACAATTTGGAATATACCGAAAAACAACACATGTTGACAAGTACATTAAATGCAACCCATTCAACCCAGTACAACATCAATATGCAGTATTCCATAGTTTAGTTCACAGATTAATCAACATTCCGCTAACAAAAGCAGAATATGAACAGGAGTACGCTCACATACACCAGGTTGCCGAACTGAACAACTATAACACAAATTTCATCAAAAAACTGTTCTATAGACACAAAAGAAACAAATACTTAAAGGACATTACTACGTTAAAAAAACTAGAAAACCCAAACACCAGATATGGAAAATTTACATTTCATCCAAAATACTTCAAAAAATTTGAAAAGATATTTAAGAGCTTCAACATAAAATTAGCCCCTCAAAACAAACACAACATCCGCAACTTACTAAACCACCCTCTAAAAAATAGCACACAGAAAACTCAATTATCAGGCATTTACCAAATGAGTTGCCAGGATTGTGACAAGATATACATTGGTAAGACCAAAAGGAATCTGGGAACAAGAATGAAAGAACACTTCAGAAATATTAAATTCAAACAAATGGACAAGTCGGCCGTATCACATCACTTTTGGTCTGAGAATCACAACATAAAACAAGAAATAGAACTGATCAAACAGGCAAAGAAACCTCTGGAACTACAGATTTGGGAAAACATATTTATTACGAAAAAACAGGACCTCTTGATGAATTTTGAAATTCCCGCCGTAGATAACGTCATCAAACTTACCAGGACGTTAGATGGCAGCACAACACCAAGCCAGATGCAGACACCGGATGCATCATCAGTCTACCACACAGCTGACAATAGGGGAGAAGTCCCCAGAAACTAGTCTTCATAAAAACTTGTAAGTGGAGAAAAGTATATACAAGGTTGACTCACTTGCCTAATTTTAGTATTTGTAGTTGGTTTATTGACACTCGTCACTTACTTTTTTATAATATTGAGGGACTAGTTTCAAAGGCAATAGTCTCCATTTTCAACCTCTTTCCAACTGGCATCTGTTGTTGTCTGCTCTCTCTCTCTGGTGGTGGAACTATGAACTTTTTTGTCAAATTATCTACTGGTGGGATTTCAAAGTTCATTACGGGATCCTTATTTTTCCATATGAATATGTTCTCCCATGTTGTCAATTTATTTTGGTTAATCAGTCCTTTTTAATAATTTTGGATTTGGATCAATGTCATGATTTTCATTCCAAAAATGAAATGCTACTGCTTTCAGTCTGATGTTTCTAAAGTGCTCTTTGATTTACTTATTAAATTATAGATGAGTCATATTTATTACACATCAGCTTCACTTTTTTACCTATATTGAGGACATGTTCCGCGAACTACCATTCGCATCATCAGCTCTAATGCAACTAAAGCTTGATCCAGTGGTGTGGGTAGTTCTGGAGTTCTGCTGCCATCTGTTGTGATGAATTTAAATGTGGGGTTGCCTTCTGGCGGGATTTCGAAATCATTAGTTGGTTTTTATGTTTTCTATGTATATTCTCTCCCATATGACAAGTTCACTATGTTTTTCTAGGTATTTTAGTAATTTGGTGCTATCTTCAATTTTAGATGAACAAGAAATTAGATTTGCTAAATTTACTTATCACCCCTGGGCCACAAAAAAGTTCCAAAAACTATTCAAGAAATACAATATAACATTGTCACCATAAAACAATTACAACAGTAAAAACTTACTTAACAATAATAATACTGATAAGATAAAACCAGAAGAAAAGTCAGGCATTTACAAGATTAAGTGTAAAGGCTGTGAAAAAATTTACATAGGAAGGATAAAAAGAAACATAGGCACTAGAAAGAAAGAACATTTTAGGCACTTAAGACACAAAAATCTTGATAAGTCTGCAATAGCAGCTCATTTCTGGCCTGAAAATCATGAAATTCAAGATAGCACCAAATTACTAAAATATGTACAAAAACATAGTGAACTCGTCATACGGGAGAGAATATACATAGAAAAACATAAAAACTGACTAATGAACTTCGAAATCCCGCCAGAAGACAACCCCACATTTAAATTCACCACAAAATCAACAGATGGCAGCAGCAACTCCAGAACTACCCACACCACTGGATCAAGCTCTAGTCGCATTAGAGCCGATGATGCGAACGGTAATTCGCGGAACATGTCCTCAATATAGGTAGGAAGGTGAAGCTGATGTGTAATAAATGCGACTCATCTATAATTTAATAATTATTTCGCTTCACTGTGGTGTTCCAATGCAGTTAAATTTCGATACTTGATTTACTGTTTGATTCTGTGGCACAAATTCCTTATGTACAATGCCTTTAATGTCAAAAAACACAATCATCATTGACTTCACTTTGGATCAAACTAGTCGGCCTTTTTTGGACGTGGAGATGAAGGACTTTTCCATTGTGAAGATTGTTGCATTGTTTCTGGATCATACCCATAAATCCATATTTCATCGCCAGTAATAATTTTCTCCATAAACTGTGGATCATTTCAAAGCTGTTATCTATGATCTGTGCAGGAAATCACACAGCTTTCCTTTTGGCCATTTGAAAGCTGACGGGGCACAAACTTGGCGGCAATTCTTCTCATATCAAAATCGTCTTTCAAAATGCAGTAAGTACTTCCAAGTGAGAGTCTTAATGAGTCAGGAAGGTCTCTTATTGTACTTTTACGACCATTTCCCTCACCTGATTGATATTTTCATAAGTTTTACTGGAACAGGGTTGCCCCGAAAAATCTGCATCTGTAACTGATGTCACATCACTTTTAAATTTTGAAAATCACTGAAATGCTTGAGTTTTGCCCATAACATCCTCCTCATAAGTTATTCGTAACATTTCATAGGCTTCTGTTGCAGTTTTACTGAGTAAAAAGCAAAATTTGATGTTAGTTGTTTGTTCTTAAACTGGCATTTTTGCTATGTGGAAAAATCGCAGCGTGTGCAAAACACATGTTCCCTTCAGGTCTATTTATTTTAAAAAATAGAAATGACATAATGAATTTTGAAATATCTCCAAATGATTCTCTCATTAAGTTTGTTTCATTTTCAGAGTTTGGTAATAAATACAAAATAGTAATGACAACCGAGGAAATATGGCCTAATGATGAAAAAAGATTTTTGAGAAACTAGTCTCTTAAATTCTGTGGAAATTTCTTCAATTTTCTAGAAAGATAACTGACATTTGTGACAAATAATTATGTTTTATGCAGTATTTGTAGCTTCACTGTTGTTAGCTTCTGTTTTTTACATATTAAGCTAATTCTTGTATACATTTTCATCAAAATGAATGTTTGCAGAAATCTTTTATTAGCCGTTTAATTCAAATACAAGAGAAGACTGAAGTGATAGACAAAATGTTTAAAAAGTGTCTCTGTATGATAGATTTGAAACTCTGCTCGTTGCATGACAAAACAAAAGGACGGAAAAAAATTATGTTAAAATAGTTATACAGTATTTGAAAATTCAAACCATTAACACAAATATCTCAGGAATGGTTGATGCCCCCCCCCCCCAAAAAGATATATTTGTATTTTAACTTCTACATTATATATTATTATATTTGATATATATAAGGGCGCTCAACTACAGCGGTCATCAGCGCCCTTTAAAAAACTAATCATGGCAAAAGACTGATATAAAACTTTCTAAAAACTATACAAGTGTAACAAAACCTATTAAAAATACACGTACATAAAAAACATCAATCAAAACCTACTAAAAATTTCGTTCACTATATCCTAAACTCTAAACTAGACAAGAATCTATGAACCTTCTCCACGGGTCTCCACGCACGGCCTACACGTGGGTGGGCCTGTTGACCGTCTCCCTCAACCACGAAGAGGAGCCCACACGAGGGAGACTGTTGGCTCGGGACCCCGGGTGCACCAAACCCGTACCTACCGAAGTAGGCCCCTGGGGGGTTAACTTCTACATATTTTGTGTTTGTCTCGTATGGTTTACAAGTCATACATAAGTCATTTATAATATAGACAACTTCACAGACTTACAGCAGAAAATTCAAGATATGAATTGCATTTGTCATGAAGTATTTTAAATATATGTCATTTTAATGAATATCATTAAGGTAATTACAATAATATATAATTATGGCAAACCTCACTTATCTGTATAAGTAAAGATAACTGAAGTTTGCCACGATTATTATATTTCATTATTTCCAGAGAGAGTAGAGTAGAGTAGAGTAGAGTAGAGAGAGAGAGAGAGAGAGAGAGAGAGAGAGAGAGAGAGAGAGAGAGAGAGAGAGAGAGAGATAGAAAAGCGATGTTGCCACTTATCATGGAAACCACTTTACGAAATATGGATTTATTAAGTTAGTAGGCCCAGTTTTCCCTTTGGCTGTGCATACTTTGTCACTATTTTTGGATATTGTTAAATATTTATTAAAAGTGTTAACTCAACTGCATGTTTAAAAGAGATGCACAGATATGCAGACACATACATATATAAACACAATGCAAATAACTGTAAAATACAATGACTAACAAAGAGGTCACGATTAATAACTGAAACTTGACTAGGACAACAATGCTTGCAAAATCAACAAGAAAAACGTAATAAATAAGTGTAACGAATCTACGAGGAAAACATAAAGAATAAATGTAACAAACCAACAAGAAAACCTAAAAATAAATGTAATTTATTAAAATAACTTTAACAAATTCAAGAATAAAATCAGTTACCATGAAGCAAAATATTTTAGTGCTATGAATCAAAGTATAAACTTGAAAGAAGCGTAGGGACAGTGAAGCACAAATTAGCACAAAAGTGAATTGAGAAGATATTGACACATTGCTTCACTCACACTGTTTAGTCACACACACTATGAATCAAATTTGCTTAACAATCTCATGTGAATGCACTAATCAAGAATGGTTTGACAATTTACAACCAGTGGTGAAGCATGCAATGAAGTGCTGGAAGTTCTGCTTCCCCAGGAATTTCAGGAGAAAAAGAAAAAACAAGAAAAATTCATGCCGAACAATATTTTATATGCCCTGGATACATTTTCAAAATTTATATGAGCATATTCATGGTGAAGCGGACATTTTGACAGCTGCTTAGGTTCACGTGACCACTTCCGACACCTCATTCAATACTGAATATTACTGTATTTATGCATTTGCAATCTTGAAAACCATGGTTCGTAAGTTTCCGTAAGCAATAGAAATTCTTCAATAGTTAGGAAGAACTGACAGATTTTTTTATGTGAAGTCTCTGCAGTGTGTGAAGAAAAGTTTATTTTGATGTTTTATGCGACGCTTTTAAATACAACTGTAAGTATATTTCAATAGCAGTAGCAATATTATTTTACGTAGACTATTATTTGGTGCTGACAAAGAGGAAATTCTGTGAAGTTTTAATTTATTATCAAAAATGTGTGAATTGCATACTTTGTCCATTTTAGTCTGAACAATTCATGCTATGTGGGTTGGCTCTAGGAAAAATTGGAGCATCTGAGTGAAAAGGGGAAGCAGGAATATGTCTGCTTGTAGTGTGACAAAAAGCAAAAGTGATTGCTTGAGCTGGGAAATTTATGGTCATCTCATTCTTTGATATTCATGGAACGGCTTATTAGCATGTTGTACCTGCACACACATCAGTAACTGGACCATACTACAGAGATGTCCTGAAAACATTGCATCTTACAATGCAAGAAAGGCCTACATGTGACTGTACAATAGAAAGAGTACTGAGGCGTAGCCTTAATTCTTTGAGTCATTATTCTCTTATTTTAATGGAAAGTATTATTTGGAGCTTCTGTCGCTCTGAAAGTCATGCCTGTTACTGTTACTAACCACATAACAAGGTCATAACAGTCATGAAGTTATCCGAAGTATAATGCCTCCAAATGAGGCAAAATTCAGAAAATTAGATATTTTTCATTTGAAAACACCAAAGCAAAGAATTTTCAAAATGACAATTGCTATATTTCTCATCTGCTTTATATATACTCAAGAAACCTAAGCCTACACTAATACTTTGAATCTATTCAGTTTCATGGCAGCCTAAGGTCTAAAACTTTACCTTTGAAGGAGGTGCTGCTATAAGATTATCTCCAGCAAATTCATCTAGTGTTGCTGCATTATGCACATCTTGCAATTGTGCAGGCAATGGTACTCCATCTGATCTAACATTTTCTTCACAATAATCATCATCTTCATCCTCCTGAAACATTTTTAATAATGTAATAAGTGTATTGTTTTCAAATCATTTTGAACAAAAATTTCAAGGTTTTTTTAGTTTTATTCTTAAGGACATATAGCTTCAATGCGAGATCCTAAAAAATAGTTATGTCTCCCAATATACAAAGTACTGCCATAAGTTCTGTCAGTACTTTCAAAGCATATAACTACTAAATAGAACAATGCATATTCATGATATAAATATATTATGAAAGAAAGGGAAAATGCTACAAATTGGTTCAACTCTTATTCAAAATGATCAGCATGTGCGACAACACAGCGACAAAGATGATCAGGCCACTCATCAATAGCTGCACGAATCATGTCCAGTGGAATTTTTTCCACAGCTGACCTGATTGATTTTTTTGTTCATCTCAATATTACAGTGCCGCTTTTGACATGCTATCCCTTGAGCTTCTGCCATAGAGAATAATCCAATGGATTAAGGTCCGGACCTCCACTAGGCCAGTCAGCAGCTGCGATGAACCTTGGAACATTGGCTGCCAACCACTGTTGCATGGTCTTTGCTTTGTGTGCAGGAGCACTGTCCTGCTGAAAAGTCCATGACTTCGCTTCGAACAGCCTCAAATTTATACACAGTATCACCATTTCCAACATTGCCTGGTAGACAGCTGCGGTAGTCTTTACTACACTTTTACAAAAACGCAACTCTGAAGCTCCCCGCCAGGAAACCGCCCACCATACCATGACAGATGCGGGGTGATGTCCTCGTGCACACATGGAACTTTGTCTCTTGCTTCCTTGGAGGACCGTGCATACACACGATCGTTTTGCTTGTTAAACGACTCTTCCACGGTGAACATTGTTTCATCTGTGAAAAGTATGTTGTGAAACTGACTCTCCCTGTACGTCAGCACAAAGCCTGGGACAAAAGCCAAGAAAATCTTCCCTGCGTTAAAATGCAGGAAATTAAATCCCAATTGTCACAAGGCGTCTTTTACGATTGGCCGAAGCCAGCTGGCAGGGAGTGAAAGAGTCAGATAGAGTTAACGCCACGCCTACATCCATGCGCATGCATGTCATGACGGCAAGTTGGCCATTGTTGCTCAATGGGTTAGAGTGACTGGACGGAAACAAGGAGATTCATGTTTCAAATCCTGTACATGACATTAAATTTTTCATGCTGACTAACAAAGACTTTAGCCTACATATGGCTAGTGTGAAGAAACGATTAATTTCCATCAATTAACTAAAATACAGAACAGCAATTTGTATTATGCCAATGTTCATTATATTGTCTGAATTAATTTAATTCCTTGACTGGTGGAATGAGATAGCCATACCAAACCCAAACCTATTGTTTGTAATTACTTAACAGATATTCAGTTTGGAGCTTCCGTTGCTTTGAAAGTCACGCCTGTTACTGTTACTAACCACATAGCAAGGTCATAACAGTCATGAAGTTATCCGAAGTATAATGCCTCCAAATGAGGCAAAATTCAGAAAATTAGATATTTTTCATTTGAAAACACCAAAGCAAAGAATTTTCAAAATGACAATTGCTATATTTCTCATCTGCTTTATATATACTCAAGAAACCTAAGCCTACACTAATACTTTGAATCTATTCAGTTTCATGGCAGCCTAAGGTCTAAAACTTTACCTTTGAAGGAGGTGCTGCTATAAGATTATCTCCAGCAAATTCATCTAGTGTTGCTGCATTATGCAAATCTTGCAATTGTGCAGGCAATGGTACTCCATCTGGTTTAACTAGTTCTTCAAAATAATCATCTTCATCCTCCTGAAACATTTTTAGTTCAACTAGTTCTTCACAATAATCATCATCTTCATCGTCCTGAAACATTTTTAATAATGTAATAAGTGTATTGTTTTAAAATCATTTTGAACAAAAATTTCAAGGTTTTTTTAGTTTTATTCTTAAGGACATATAGCTTCAATGCGAGATCCTAAAAAATAGTTATGTCTCCCAATATACAAAGTACTGCCATAAGTTCTGTCAGTACTTTCAAAGCATATAACTACTAAATAGAACAATGCATATTCATGATATAAATATATTATGAAAGAACAGGGAAAATGCTACAAATTGGTTCAACTCTTATTCAAAATGATCAGCATGTGCGACAACACAGCGACAAAGATGATCAGGCCACTCATCAATAGCTGCACGAATCATATCCAGTGGAATTTTTTCCACAGCTGACCTGATTGATTTTTTTGTTCATCTCAATATTACGGTGCCGTTTTTGACATGCCTACCCTTGAGCTTCTGCCATAGAGAATAATCCAATGGATTAAGGTCCGGACTTCCACTAGGCCAGTCAGCAGCTGCGATGAACCTTGGATAATTGGCTGCCAACCACTATTGCATGGCCTTTGCTTTGTGTGCAGGAGCGCTGTCCTGCTGAAAAGCCCATGACTGCGCTTCGAACAGCCTCAAATTTATACACAGTATCACCATTACCAACATTGCCTGGTAGACAGCTGCGGTGGTCTTCACTACACTTTTACAAAAACGCAACTCTGAAGCTCCCCGCCAGGAAACCGCCCACCATACCATGACAGAAGTGGGGTGATGTCCTCGTGCACACATGGAACTTTGTCTCTTGCTTCCTTGGAGGACCCTGCATACACACGATCGTTTTGCTTGTTAAACGACTCTTCCACGGTGAACATTGTTTCATCTGTGAAAAGTATGTTGTGAAACTGACTCTCCCTGTACGTCGTCAACAAAGCCTTGGACAAAAGCCAAGAAAATCTTCCCTGCGTTAAAATGCAGGAAATTAAATCCCAATTGTCACAAGGCGTCTTTTACGATGGGCCGAAGCCAGCTGGCAGGGAGTGAAAGAGACAGATAGAGTTAACGCCACGCCTACATCCATGCGCATGCATGTCATGACGGCAAGTTGGCCACTGTCGCTCAATGGGTTAGAGCGACTGGACGGAAACCAGGAGATTCATGGTTCAAATCCTGGAAATGACATTAAATTTTTCATGTTGACTCTATCAAAGACTTTAGCCTACATATGGCTAGTGTGAAGAAACGATTAATTTCCATCAATTAACTAAAATACAGAACAGTAATTTGTATTATGCCAATGTTCACTATATTGTATGAATTAATTTAATTCCTTGACTGGTGGAATGAGATAGCCATACTAAACCCAAACCTATTGTTTGTAATTTCTTAACAGATATTCAGTACTTTTGCAGCAGTGATTTGCTTGTGTGATTGATTTAAATGTATACCATTTAGTGTGCATTTTTATGAGTATATGCAAGTTGAGAAAGAGACAGAGAGAAGGGAACAAAGTTCTCTGAATTATACATCTTTTCTAGCTGACCAAATATCTTGTAATGCTTACCTTCCTTTTTGTTTCTTTATGACCTTCTCCTTCATCCCTTTCTGATTGTATGTTGCATTCCCCAACAGCCAAACGACGTGCCATTTTTCATGCATCTGTGAGGACACAACCTACACGATGTGCATAGATCTTTGTGCTGGCATCTAAGTAATAACTGGCAAGCTAATCAAAAACATAAATATGTAGATATTTTTATATTCCATAATAAAAGAAAATTGAAACATATTGTTAGTATAAGCCAAAGAAATATTGCAAAACATTATAGTAAGCGAGAAATTCATCTAAATTTCAAAAGTAAAAATGCTATAAATGTGAAGATGCAGAACATGAAACGTTTCAGTATAAAATGATTTACATTCATTCTTTTGTACGCTATATTTTTTGTAAGTACACATAGCAGGAAATAAAAGTCTAAGAGCTTTAGAAATCTTACAACTCTATTAATGTTACTTTTGCAAAATTTAAAATGAAAGAAAAGCCTTATTTTTCCTACAATATCTTGATAAAATACCTGTTTTTCTACATTATTAATGTGCTTATAATAGGATAACAAGAAATTTGTGATCAGTTGATTATCCAATGGTAAGCAAGATGAGCTATATAAAATAGATCAAGCTCTTGTATGGTGGATCAGGAGAATAATGACCAGGAATGTCAGGTCTTCTGGTGGAAGGATTGTAGGACTTAGGTTCTTAAGTGGAATAACAGGATGATTCTGTTATCTTTTGCAGATTTCTGTGTTGGATTGTTTTAATTTGAGCAAAACAGGAACCCCATAAGGGCAACAACAGTACTAATTTGAAGTTGGAAAGAGATTGAAAATGGAGGCAAATGCCTTTGAAACTAGTCTCTCATTAATATAAACAAGTAAGTGACGAGTATTAATAAACCAACTACAAATGGTTTCTGAGATTATTAATTTGATTGTACCAGCGACAAAACACAAATATTTGTATTCTAATTCAAGTGGACTAAAGGATATGTTTCAACTGACCAGTTCTTTGTTGACATATGTTCTTTTCCTGCATGTTAAGAATACATAGGAAATATTTACAGACTTATCATAATAGCTATTTGTAGTCGGTTTATTGACACAAATCACTTACTTTCTTTATATTATTGAGAGACTAGTTTCAAAGGCCATTGCCTCCATTTTTAACCTCTCTCCAACTAGCAAATGTTGTCGTCTGCTCTCCACTCTCTGGTGGTGGGACTATGAACTTCTTTGTCAAATTATCTACTGGTAGGATTTATAAATTCTTTACATGGTCCTTATTTTTCCATATGAATATGTTTGGTCCGCCTCGGTAGCGTGGTGATAGAATGTCTGCCTCACGTTCAAGAGGTCCTGAGTTCGAATCTTGGTCAGTATGAGTTAACTAGATAAGGTTTTTCTGGGGTTTTCCCCTATCCTGAAAGATGAATGTTGGGTAACTCTAAGCTCCATGTACCCCGGACTCATTTGAGCACCATTTCAACCATTTCATTCATCGTCCGATATGACTAAACATTGGAGGACGTAAATTAAAAAAGTTCTCCCATGATGGTAGTTTATTTTGGTTTATTACTCTATTTAATAATTTTGTATTTGGATCAATGTCATATTTCGTTCCAAAAATGAAATATTACTGCTATCTTTTCTCAACAACTAATATCTCTTTATATAATTTCTTCTAGATCTTTTGCAGGAGCTATTGTGCTGTATGTCTATATATCTCTGTTGCCAATTTAGTACTCACATGATTATGTAATCGATTTCCAAATGTTAATAAGGAAAAAAACAAACAAAATTGAGATTCAAACCCATGTTTCAATCAGATGGATGGCTCAAGAGTTTCAAACAGCACTATAACATGCTCTGTGTAGTGAAGCAAGTGATGATATGCAGACAGTTGCAGATTGTAAAGGAAACATTGAAAACAGAGAAACCAGGCGATAAACTAAAATTGTTGTATATAAGATGAAAATTTAGTACATAATACATATCAGTCAATTCTTGACAATTTATTCTATATTATTCCTTTACTGTTAAGCTGTACAACTATTTCGTAATTTTGTTCTATTCAAAAACAACCCTCTGTAAGATGGAAACCTGTGTAAACAGAAAATATATGCCGGAACGATTGCATTCCACGTTAGGTTTTATTAAACTTCACTTTCCACTTTTTTCCCCAAGGCTAGTATGTCAGACACTTTTCATGTTCGACAAACAAATCTAATTGCCAGTAACAATTTGTTTCACTAAATTTACTTACAAAATATTTATTAAATTCTTCCCTTACTTCAATTTTTTGGGCTGGTTGCATAGAGGATAGTAATGTTTATATTGCATAAAAATTTACCCTGATAGGTTTAATAGTTTCTGAGAAATGTTTGCCAATGTCATTAAAAAATGCAATTGTCTGTAGATGGCCTGTGCATACGTCCTTCAGTTTCTATTGCTGCTTTTTTTGCAGCTCTCTTCATCAATTCCTCTGCAACCCTTTCTAAAGATACAGGAATTTTCTCACATATAGGTTAAAATCTAGTTGGTGGTTTTGAAGGTTTAGTATAGAACACAATGTACTCCCTGCCTGGTAGAACTTACCTATACATGCAAGGTATGTTCTTAGTCCATAAACTAAGAAAAAGGGCGTAACCAACACATGCAGTGTGACAGTAAATAGATAATAAGGCCTTAGTACCTCGAATTTGAATAAAGATCTGTTATATTCTCACTATAGATATATTAAATTACTTCAAAATGATTAAAATAAAAAATTCAAAGTTCTGTCGAAATTCAAGTACAAATCGCCCTTAATAATACAAACCTGCAGCATTCAAATCAAACACTGCAATATTTTCTATACATTAAAGGCAACATATTACCGGAAAATTGTCCATCTTGGGATCCTTGGTTTTGAGCATCATGTCCATATCATCAATTAACTGAAGACTAAAAGCATTCTTTGCATTAATTTTCTGAAAAAGAGAAATTATTGTATCATTCAAGCGATCCAGTTTAACAATTGGTAGAATATCAGATACTCAAATAAAAGCATTATGCTCACATTTTCTGCTGATAGTTTGATGCAATTATAATGCTCCACTGATTGTGCTGCACTTAGTTCTTCTAAACTCCCTATAGATCTTTGTTTCTCTGAGGTCGGAGTAACTTCCTGCTGAAGCATTTGCAGTTCTGCACTACGGCGCAGCTCACTTCGCTCTGCATCATCGTCATTCTAACGAAACATACATCAATGTCAGCCAAACATACATCAATGTCAAACATTTCATTTAAAATGAAAGTTAAAAAAAAGAAAAAACTATAAAATAACTAAAGGAGTTGCTAAATAATTAATTTGTAATAAAATTATCCTCAAAAAATTTGTGGAACAAAATCCCACTAACAGAACAATTAAATATAAGAACTAAAAATGCCAAAATTTTTCTTAAATATAAATAATTAATAAAATTTCTTATATATATTACAGGAAAAACTTAATTCGGGTATTTAGAAGCACTAATTTTCTCTCTCAACATTTTCATCATTTATCAAATTTCAAAGTGTCAAAATTATTTATTTCAGAATAACTATTTGACATATATGAATATACAGCTAAATTCATATAAAGCACCACATTTTAAAATTTTAAACTTTTAAAATAATAGTTTTGTAATTTATAATTTTTTTTATAAATTTAGTTCAAAAATTAGCTTTCTTACTCTTTTGGGGTCAAGTCTACTGTTGCAGATGGAATACACAAATATTAAGCTATTATTACTAAAATTAGGCAAATGAGTCAAACTTGTATAAACCTTTCTCCACTTACAAGTGTTTTAATGAAGACAACTTTCTGGGAACTTCTTCCCTATCCTCAGTTCTGTGGTTGATGATGCATCCAGTGTCTGCATCTTGCTTGGTGTCGTGCTGCCATCTAATGTTCTGGTAAGTTTGACGTCGTCATCCATGGCGGGAATTTCAAAATTCATCAAGAGGTCCTGTTTCTTCGTAATAAATATGTTTCACCAAATCTGTAGTTCTAGAGATTTCTTTGCCTGTTTGATCAGTTCTATTTCTTGCTTTATGTTGTGATTCTCAGATTAAAAGTGATGTGCTACAACCAACTTGTCCAGGTGTTTGAATTTAATATTTCTGAAGTGTTCTTTCATTCTTGTTCCTAGATTCCTTAATCCTAGATTTCTAGATTTGGGAAAACGTTTATTACGAAGAAACAGGACTTCTTGATGAATTTTAAAATTCCCGCGTAGATGACATCATCAAACTTACCAGAACATTAGATGGCAGCATGATACCAAGACAGATGCAGACACTGGATGCATCATCAGTCAACTACAGAACGGAGGATAGGGAAGAAGTTCCCAGAAGCTAGTCTTCATCAAAAAACTATTAAGTGGAGAAAAGTATATACAAGATTGACTCATTTGCCTAATTTTAGTAACAATGGCACTCTACTTTCTGAGATACTTTTTATTCTATATTAAGCAATTAAATTTTTATGGAGGAGGGGGGGGATTTTTCCCCAGTAATCCAGTTCCCTAGTAAGAAGAGGTGACAAATCATCATTCAGATAAGTAGTGATTTCTTCTAGGAAATTGTTAACCGACAGTGAATCTGACACATGATCATTTTCTTGCATAATGCTACTGTATAGATACCACATTCCTGGCAAATTTCTCAAGCTTTGCCACTTTGCAAAGTGAAACACAAGATTTAAGCATGAAGCAGAACTATTAGATCTAATGTTGTTGACATGCTCCTAAAAAATAAAAGGCAACTATATAACATGGTATATGTAGATATGGTACATATTATAAGGCTCACAGGGTTAAACATGATCCCTAAATAAAGATAAAGATAGCCCTAGCTTCCCTTTGAAGGGCAAGGGCCCCCTGCTACCTGCTGGTAGAGTGAGCTTGATACAACTCATGTAGTGAGCTAATCCTTGTAGGTCCCTATTTATTGAATTGTAATTCTTATGTCTTTGGCTCAGAAAAGAACCAATGGCAACAATAAACTATTAATTATAATAGTAATTAAAATACAGACAATAAAAACTAGGAGAAAGAAAAACATCAGAACAATGTGACCTAGCCTTTGCATTACCAGATTCCAGCAGCTAACTCACGGCCAGCTGCCAAGTATTCAATGCCTATCTTTGGGAAAGCATTAGTTTATTACCTTGCTAGCATTATATGTGTGAAAAGATGTTTACTTAAGCTTTTCACAGCTTCCTGATCTTCATTCAGGGCTGCAAGTATTAATGCTAGGTGTGTATATTACCGAATAGAAGGACAGAGCTGCAATAACGGCTTTTCAATGTTTTCACATTAGACTATAAACTGCAGTGTATACAGTTAAAAATAAATAGGGGCAGCTGACTCACCTGCTACCTCTTTTGCTAGGTTGTTTTCAGACTTTATTAAGTAACGATATTAATATTATCTAAAGGGGAAAATTATAATTTAATGCCACATTCACAAGTAAAATGTACATTTTCCCTTAGATAATGCATTTATATGTATCTTCTGCTTAAATTTGTTGGAGAAGTGCGACATACCAAATATATCATTTAAGCATACTTTTAAGTATATAAAGAATGAGCGTGCATTTTGTTTACAAATCTGGACTGTAAATAATACTATATGTAATAGAGCATGCAGAACATAAATGATTAAAACACTTACATATTATTAACAAAAATGCTTTTTTGAACTCAGGAGGCTTAAAACATTTTATTTCCGGTGAAGTCTTTGTATAATATAATTGTATATAATAACACTCTATCTGCCTTTCCCTCCCAGAACACTATCCCATATTGTAACTGGCTGTGAAAGTAACCATTGTATATATTTCTCTATGCTGCTAAATTTATTAAGCTTTATAAATGTTAAAGCAAATAACAAATGGAACTCAGTTTATTTATTAAATGTTGAATATGTGTGGTACATTTCATGTTCTCATTTATATGAAATCCCAAAAATTTTGTTTCATTATTGTAATTAATTGCTGTTTGATCAAGTACTATTGGAGGTTTGACCACATTTCTATTTTGGCAAGTATGGAATCAAATGGCAATAGTCTTATCCTTATTTATAATTAGTTCATTTGTCTGAAACCATGTGTGCAGTTTACATAGAGCATCATTGAGTTTGGTCTGTACGCTTTCTTGATTGTCTCCTTTTAATAGGATGCTAGTGTCATCTGCAAATAAAATAACATCTATGTAATTAATGGCAATTGGCAAATCATTTAAGTAAAACAAAAATAACAATGGGCCTAGGACTGATCCTTGTAGAACTCCTGACCTAACTTCTCTCACTTTGGACAGAACTGTATTTAATTTTCCTTTATTTTCAAACGGAAGTTCTACAAACTGTTTTCTATTGCTTGAATGGGATTTAACCCAGTTATTCATAATACCCTTAAAACCATATTTATTTAATTTCCTGAGTAGTATTTCATGATCGAATATGTTGTATGCTCTCGTTAAGTCTAGAAATAAACCCAATGCTGCCATCACGTATGATCATTGCAGCAACTAAAAATTCGGGACATATTTCTTAGTGAGTGATACTGCATGTGCACACCAAATGTAGAAGTTTTGTATAAAAATTAATCTATCTTTGGATTAATAAAATATGATACATAGCCAAACATTATTAGATCAATAATCTGGCACTTTTGCTGATCCAGCATCCTTATCTGCAAGGAATGACTGGATTAACACGAGTTTAGTGTAATAACTATCACTATGTACTTATAACTACTCTTTCATAATAAAAATGCCATCCATAAAACCACCATCTTAATACTTTATGGCATACCATGCCAAGGATTCTAAATCTTTTTCTTTAGTGGTTACACACAATATTTTGTTTCATCTAAGTTGCAACTGTTCATATCTTATGAAAATAAGATAACAGACCTAAAGTAGATATAAGCTAATAATTAAAACTTGCCTGGTTATTAAGGAAGCCAAGGTTATAGTAAAGAGAATCAATGTACATACATGTCTGTTAACAAGTTCTTTACGAACATTCTGCAAATCTACCTGTAAAAGTACAGATGAATCATTTCCAGAGTGATGTCGCAGTGGTGATGCAACATGGGCCAAGGAATCCTTCAAAGGCAATGAACGGTGACTCATAATCAACATTTATCTGAAAAATAAAACAAAACACACATGAAATATAAATAAGTATTACATATAAAGGCTCAATGGGAAAGATTGATTTATGAAGTGTAGCAAGACAAAATATTTATTGAAAAAGAAAATTAATCAATGGCAATGTAGTCCCCACCCTAGTCCTTGCACTGCTCCAAACAAACTTTCTCCTGTTGGAAGAAGTGCTTCAAGCCATCCTGTATCATGCAGCTTTAGCTTTTGCTAAATTCACGGACTCGGACTTGCTTTGTTCGAGGGCACACTTGACTTTTGCATGGAGAAAAATGTTTTTTTACATGCAATTACATTTCTCAAGAAATCAAGTTTAAGTCAATGTTTTCAAGAATGTCATCACTGCAGTTTTGCGTAGATGTGAGATATTTGTTCATCATTTTGGCACACAACTTCTTCATGCCCAGAACATCAAACACAATTTCTAACTTTTTCTCTGATGTTGGAAAGTTTAACTACTGTAATATTCATTGTGTAAATAGCCTCCTACAATAATTTCAGTAATTTTCTTCAAATCTCTTCAGTTTTAGTGGAGCAAGCACGGCCTCATTTTGTGAGGTCTCTGAAGACTTCATTAACCCCCACAAATTTCTTAAATCATTTGTAAACTTCCATACAAGATAGAAAATTTGAAGATAGAAGAATTTTCCAGGCTTAGGAGCTCTGGTTAATGCGGTTGGAAGATCCAGACATTTCGTTCACCTCTGTGGTGAACATCATCAGTTGTGGCATGGTTTGAGTCTTCTGGGTGAAGTTTCAGTCATAAGTGTCTTACTAGCTGGAGATGTTTTATACCTAGTCTGCCATCTTGTGCTTGGCTCGGCTGGCACTGCATGGGAGGGGATGGTGGTAGGCGGGGACTAGCTGCTCCAGTGCAGTCGAAACTTAATTGGTTTGTATGTATTCTATGATTATAATGTTCGATCCGCTCAAGGATCGGATGCCAGTTTTTGTTTAGTTTTAAAGCGTCCTCCTTCCTGTTAAGATCTTTTCGAGATCTTCCAACTCCAGAAGAACACGGCTCCTGAGCCTCGAAAATTCTTCTATCTTCAAATTAGACTCCGGCCATTAAAGCTTATGACTATTCAAGACAGAGAATGATCACCTTAAACTTCCTTCAACAATTGTTTCTTTAGCAGATTTTTGTATAACAATTTTATGTCAACATATTCTACTTTAGTACTCTGCATTATTCTGATGAAGCTCAGACACACAATCCACTTTTAACAATGGCAACAACCACACTAACAAATCCAAAGGGAAACTTCATGTTAACCCTTTCATGGAAAAATTATTTTGAGAAATGTGACTAGCTATGAATTGGTTTTATGGCTAAGGAAACAAGTTGAAAATCATTGTATAAGTTTGGAAAGTGAATATTAATCCCAAGGTCATAAAAAATTAGTGGGTGCTTATGTTCCCACTGAACTCTGGAACACCCACACACAATAACTAACACATCTTTATTTTATATAGAATGAACTGGTAACAATGATAAATTACACATAAGAACATTATTATCAATATTCGTGTCCCGAGTAGTCATCATCTAGAACAAGTTTGGTTTTCTTTTTACTCATATTGTAGAATATATATTATGGTGAAGTGGAATGAAATTTAGCAAAACATGGTGTAACACACAAAGGCACCACATCATCTTTTTTCTTTTTTCCTGGTTCTTTGTGCTAAATAAGCAGCATCTTCTTTTTGTTTCACCCTTTACTGGCAAGTGGCTCCCAACTTGCTGAAGTTGAACTACATTAGGAACACCGGTTGCACCTCTTTTTCGCGTATGAAAACTCACAGGCTTTCCTCTTCGTTTCCAACTTGAGAAACCTGAAATCAGCTGCCTGGCCAAATGCAGCCGGAACATAAGTTGATCTGCTTCAGACTTCTGCAGTCTCCACAATGTACAAGCATTGATGATGGCCAGTTCAAGAAGGAAGTACAATAATCTATGCCACCACTTAACTGCAGCAACATATGCCTTCGTAGCAAATTCAAATTCACCTCTGGTGAGCTTTGAATTTCTCTTCATTATGTCTGGAAGCTCTCATCTATTTGGACATACTGTTCCAATACCATAGAGTTTCCTGGTGTGCAGCTCTTTCATTAGACGATATGTTTTGAAATAGTTATCAAATGCCACTAGGGTTGGATTTATAATTACAGCATTTGTCAGATTAAGCACAACATTCTCACCCTATGAAAATGAATTGGTATCATTGTTGTCCCTCTTTCCGGTGTAAATGTCAAAGTTCAAAATGTAACCTGTTGTGGAATCAGCCAGACACCATATCTTGTACCCTCGTTTCACTGGTTTCATTGGCATGTACTGCTTCATGGTGGAGCGTTCTTTGAAAGCCAACATACATTCATCCACTGCCACAAATGAAGATGGAATATAGGCCTCAGAGACAGTTTTGTTCAAAGCATTGATTACAGGTCGAAGTTTGTGTACTGTCCGGCCGCTGTATCTCCGGCTCTGACATTTAGTGGCTGCAGGAGGTGGAGGGGGAAGGTTAATAGTACCAACATATAATAATGAGTAATTGAAAACATATCGTCAGAATTATCTTTATAATGAGAGTATAGGACTCTATTAGCTTCAAAACATTGAAATACAACTTTTAATTTCATTATCATGCAATATTCTTTACAACATCACTCGATTCAAATATTTCGTTCACACCTTTCACGCACACCAACTGCTTCTGTTGGTGATACTGGGAGTCTGTACATCCGGTGTCGTTGTCAGGAAGTTAAAACTGTCTGCTAGCACCAATCAGCGTTGTCGCTGTTGGGCGTGGCTTGCAAATCCAGCACCGTGTTGCCGCTGCAATTTTGTGTGGACCACGTGTCTTTTAGTTGCTTTTGGATCCCGCGCTGGTGGTTTGTTTAAGTTTTTGTGTGTGCGTGAATTCCGATTTCTAGCGTCTAAGTCTTATTATTATTGCTATTATAGTAATATGGCTACTGGTTCGTCATAATTCAAGAAAAGAATCGGCTCTTACAAGAGCCAAAGCCGTGAATTTATATTCAGGCTATGTGAGTACTTTGAGAAGGAGCGGGACAATGGTGGACCTCTACTACCTGTTACCAAGGTGCTGGACAGAGTTTGTGATGCCTTGAAGGTGGGAAAACCCACCGTGAAGAATGTGACCAAGGAAAAGTGCCCAGCCGATTTAAGTTCTCCGTCTGCAGTTCTGCGTACACCGGGAAAGCAAAGGCAACGAGGCAGCCTTAAAACTTCACTTGATGCTTTTCAAAAGGATGCTATAAGGCGACATGTATATCAATATTACATGAGAAAGGAATTTCCCACTCATGCGAAGTTGCTGTGTTCTTTAAAGGAAGCTGGCTTATTCGATGGCGGAAAAACCAGCCTAAGTAAAGTACTGAAAGAACTAGGTTTTCAGTTTAAAACTTTTTCTGGGAGGAAAGCTGTAATGGAAAGAAGTGACATAGTTGCATGGAGAGGCAGATTTTTGTGGGAAATTCTAAAAAGCAATCCCGAAAAGGTGGTATGGCTTGATGAAAAGTGGGTAAATGCAGGACACACTAAGACAAAGGCATGGACAGATGACACTATTGCAGGCACAATGAAAGTGCCAGTTGGAAAAGAAAGCAGATTGATTTTGCTCAATGCTGGTGGTGTACATGGTTTTATTCCAGGAGCAATGCTCTTATTCAGATCAAAGAGTACGCGTGATTATCACGAAGAAATGAATGGAGATACATTCAAAAACTGGTTCCAAGAATCTCTTCTGCCACAGATCAGTGCCAATTCAATTATTGTTATGGACAATGCGCCATACCATTCAGTTCAATTAAACAAAGCACCGACAATGTGCGACAGGAAAAGCGTCATTTTGCAGTGGTTGGAGAACAAAAACATACCTGGAGTGTCCGCAGAAATGACGAAAGCAGAACTCCTGCAAATTGTAAAACTTTACAAGCCACGTTTCTGCACTCATGAAATAGACAGTATTGCTGCTGCTCACAGTCACATTGTAATTAGGCCCCCTCTCTATCACTGTCATTTCAATGCCATTGAACTGATTTGGGCACAAGTGAAAGGTTATACCAAGTTATGTTGCAGAACATAACACAACATTTCACATTTCTGATGTTCAGCTATTAGTGCAAAATTGTGTTAAACAAGTGACCCAGGATAACTGGAAAAGTGCCGTGGATCATACTTGGAAACTTTTAAGACAAGCCAAGGAAGACGATGGCATAGTGGAAATACGTGTGGAGGAGCTGATAATTTCATTCAGTGAAGATGAAGTCAGCAGCGACTCCAGTGATGAAGCTGCGATGAGTGAAGATGAAGATATGGATATTTACGAGGATTGCGGCGTCTTCCCACTGGACTGAATGTAAGTTGTTTAATAGCCAATTTCAGAAAACGTAGCTTTTTGTTATTTCTTTTCCAGTAAATGGTATGGTATATTGTCTCCATATGCAGCTATTCTGGGATCATGTATATACACATTGTCCACGTTCATTTACGAAGTTACGATCTGCAAATGCGTGAAATTTTTAAAATACACATGTTCCTCTGCTTGAAGTTCCCGCTAAAGAACTGGCAACAGCGCGCTTCCCCCTCTCGAGAACTGTCAGAGCCGGAGATAGAGCGGCCCGACAGTAGTTTTTCATATCCCGGTTGCCCCTTCTCAATGAAAGGTGAATTATCATTACAATGAAGATTTTCTACTATCTTCTTGTATCGCAACACTGTCATTACTGACAGTGCACTACATGTGCACACATTAACTTGGATAGCAGAAATTCTACCTGCACTATGCCAGTGGATTCATTCTAAAAACAGCATACTTCAAGGTAGGTGGCAGCATGCATTGGAGGTGGCAATTGCAAAACCCTTTGAACTAGTAAGGCATCATAGTAAGTGGGACCCTGATTTTCCACTGACCACGAAAGGGTTAAGTCGAGGGCATTCCTCAGGTCAATATCCTAGTACTCCCTTCATCCTCAAAGAGGTGAAAAATGAATAAAGAATTGGCCTGGTTTCTTTATTGTTACATCTTAAAGTGAAGACACAAAATAAAAATATTCAAATGAAAATATCTAGCATAAAATAAAAGCTTAACTTCATGAATTTCCAACCTTCAAAATATTAATGGTAGTAATTTATGGTATAAGAGATCAAAATATTTTGATGTAAGTGAAAAAATTACTGCCCAGTAACTGTAAAGTGGTGATAATCCCATGTGACATAGATCATTCTCTCTTCTAGTAAAATGTGAAAGTAATTATGAGCAGTAAATAAACGTAAACCTTGAATGTTTTTAAAAGCTATTTATTGAACAAAAGTGGAACATAAGTATCATTTCTCAGCATAGTATCCCGTTTGTCACACTTCTACTAATATAATTTTATGAGTCAAACTGGTACTCAGTGCTCCATTTATTGCCAGTATTTACTTAGAACGCATTTTGTTAGGACCTTTGTAACATCATCAGCTGTTGAAGGTACTAACGAAAGGTGTTCTAGAAAAATACTAGCAATAAATGGAGTACAGAGTACTAGTTCAACTCAAAAATGATATTAATTTTGTACTTCATTGTATCACAGTACTTACACATTGGAACACTTCCACTAGCATGTAGAAAATTGTACCGCAATAGCATTGCATGAAATGTTCAAAATCACAGGGCAATGCTTACTACAGGTGTAAGTAAACAGGCAAGCTTATGCACTAGCAGTGTGCTGCAATTTTGTTTCACTACTCTATGTTTTGTAGCTTTAATATTACACATACCAAAATTTGCCAAAACTTCCAAGTGTGTTTCCAGTGTTGAAATGCACTCACATGCACTCTAAAAGCAATGTCTAAGAGTTTCTGGTAAATATTTACATTGTAATTCATTCAGATTTAAGAAGGGAATCACACTCAGAAGTTAACGCAAAATGTAAGTATATACAACGAGTCCAATGAATAATGACAAAAGGTGTATTGATTACTAACCAAAACTCGAATGTCCATTTAATTCACCTCAACAAACTTTCTTATATATTCTCAGTGCATAATCAGACATATGTTACATGCATTATATCATGTGTTGATTATCGATTATCGCTACCACCGGGAGACATGGCTCGCTACGTGTGTTTGAGATGAAGAGGGGTTAACCTACACCACACTTCTTAATTATATAACAACCATTAGTTCCACAACCACAAAGCAATTACATTGGCACTTATTTCTGAAATTGGCTTAAATACTTTATCACACGACTTAATGCACACAAAAGTAAACATTACTTCTAAGGATTAAAGTAACTTCTAAGTATTTGTTTGTTGTGTCCAATGACATCAAAGTTCAGGGGCCTCGAACACTCAAAGGGACAAAATTGTAAGGAACAGAAACCTATAATTGAGTATTTTTACCTCCCTGTAATAAGTTTGAGATAGAGATACGTTAACTTAAATCCTAGGTCTCCTTTCTTACACTGCAGTATCCATCAGAAATTCTACAGTCACAAAGCCATTACATTTTTTAAATTAAACTTCTAAATTTAAAAAACCTACAGAAACTTTCAAGGTTAACATACCTGCTTACCTATACGTAAATATATAACATTACACACGCAGAATAGCAAATAACCTTTACTTTTATACTCTGAACAAAAATTCAAAGCTTCTCTAGCGCCAAAAGAGCACGTTGCCAACAGTACAAATGCAAAACACCAAATAAATGTGGCGTAGTAAATAACTAAACCCGTTTCAAAAGAACTATATTTTTGTTATATTTCTTAGAAAAAAATTAAATGCGGATAAATTAAACGACATAAAATTAAATAACATATCTAAAAGTTGAAAAAGCGTCTAGGTAATTACAATGAGGTCAATGTCTTACTTGCCCTCTGTGGTTGCCTTACGCCTCTGGCCTCATCTCAGAGCATCACCATTCTAATAAGGGAAGCAGTTTGAGATGATGCTCAAAGAAATAAGCTTAGCTGCTTCCAATATGTTAAATAATTAGTACATATCACTGGCGTCACGTTAATGTTGCCTCTGTTGCTGCCAGCAACAGCTTATAAATTAAAGAGAGTGTATCCAAGTTTTACATTATTTTTTTTTGTTCAAAGAATAATGGAAAGTCCACTCAATTTCACTTTCAGTTTTCAATTGCGTTGAATTAGTAACAACCAACCGATTCCGGTAGGTGATAGAGAAACTCAGTAGAAACTAAAAAAAAATATTTCTTATGCAAAAGAGGCTTATAAGAATCATTACTAACACCCAGAACAGATGCTCCTGTAAAGATATTTTTAGAAGATTGAAGATATTAACACTTCCTTGTATGTATGTATATATTCTCAATCCAAAAATTTTTTGCCTCCAATCGTGCCTTATTTGCAACAAATAATGTAATTCATAGAATAAACACTAGACAAAACTATAATATCTATTATCTCAGTGCTAAACTTTCTTGCTTCCAGAAAGGTGTGCATTATGAAACTATCAAAGTGCTTGGCGCACTTCCTAATGTTCTTAAAGAAAAAATTGAAAACTTCGGTGTTTTTAAAAATGCCTTTGCTCAAAATCTTTTTATTCTGTACAAGATTATCTGAATGAGAAATTATCCTGATAATGCTTCTGTAGCTCTGTAAGTAGTATCTAACTGTTCCAATGACAAATCATTATCACTAAATCTTTGATGCATGTTGAAATTTTATTTTTTAATGTCGATGTATTTAAGAAATAACCAGAATGGTATCCATTACAAAAAGGTTGAGATGTACTGGCATGAGCCAAGTGAAAGGTGATTTAAAAAGTGTTTGATTTTGTATCACATATAATTATCCCTGCTATTTTACACATTGCTGTTCATATTGTCTGTATGCTATATTATGTGTCTTATGTTAACTGTTCAAGTACATATATATGCTATTAAACTTTACACCTCTGGACATGTTCAATGCTCACAGCCTTTTCTGGCTACAAGTGAACCTACTGAACGCAAATCAATCTAATCTAATATAATATAATCATTTGTCCATGGCCTATTTTTGTGCACTGCATTATTTAGATACCCCCACAGGAAAAATCCGGTGAGGATGGGTCAGGGGATCTGGGAGGCCACACACGTTTTGAGATTATTCGATTATCAAAGAAATTGGTTACAAGTTCCATGGTGTCAGTAGATGTATAGCACGTTGCTCCTTCTTGCTTAATTCGATATCATCCAGCTGCTCCACAAATGTCTTGAAGATACCCATATAAACTTCAGCGTCTACAGTTGTATCACGGAAATTGGGGTCAATGATTCTTAGATGCCGGTTTGTTATTGTCATCGACCTTGGAAGATTGTGTTGTATGTGTGATGTAATGTTGTTACATGAGAATTGAACAGTGTATTTCTATGGAAATAAAGAACACTTAGAATTTTGGCGAATTGGACTTTTAATTCTACGAACCCATGAAGTCAGAGTGTACTATAGGAGAACAAATATTTTCTTTTACTGTACCTAAATTTGTATTAAGCATTGCATTAACTTGTATTATAGCTAATGTATTCACTAGTACTAAGCGTTCCTTGATTTATATTTTATTTTAATATCTGGATTGTTCTCTGCTAAAGATACCTTCCGTTCATATAAACTCTTAAGTAAAATTCGTAAATTTAAGATCTATACACAGCCTCTAGACTATTGTAAAATATTGTAAATGATGTCAACCAAAAATAGAGGCAAATTCATTCATTTATTCATGGCCTGAAATTACCTAAAAGGCCAATAATAGTATCAAAATTGACCTTACTACTGCAAAAAATATGTAAAAATTGGATTCAAATTAATAGTGTTAATAATTTTACGTTTAATTATAAAATGAATATAATGCTTAACTTTGGCATCACCTTCATGACATCAGCATTATTAAAAGGAATGACACTTAAAATGTTAAAGAAAGATTTTAAAACTGCCAATTGATTTTCAGATGCTAGGCAGTATAGTGAAGTAATGAAAGGTTTTGGTCTAACTTTGTATTTTCAGTCTCCAACAGCTCGTACATTTCTTAGGACTGCTAGCAATTATCATAACCCCACTCTGTACAAACATTCCTTCACTTATAGTGGGACCCAATTGTACAGTAAGTTACCTCTTTATTTAAAACAGATTGACAACCAAAAGATTTTTAAATTGAAACTACACAAATTTTTAAGTGAAACATGTTTTTATTCTATTCATGAGTATTTGAAAAGTTTGTTATATTATTATATTTTGGCATTTACTCTTATACATGTTTTTTGTAATTTCTGTATTTAAATTATGTAAATATTTTTGTTTTGACGTGTCCACAATCTTGTATGGAGATTTAAAGGATGAATAAATTGAATTGATTTGAATATTACTTCTCCCCAATCTTGAGGAATTTAAAGATGGATTTCATCAGTTCAATTGGTACCCAGGAGTTTTTGAAGAGGTGTTTATGTTTTTAAAGGAAACAGCTCAAATTAAGCTGTACTTAAACATTATTTGTTCATGCTTGACTATATTAATATAAGTGAACAAGTCAGTTCGAATAAGATCAGCAACATCATTAGCTTATGTAGATTTGGGTGGTGTTGATATCGATACTGAAGGGCTAACTATTAAGGCTTCAGTTTTATGACTGTTTCCTTATGGTATTTTCAAATGTCCAGTTGCTTACCTTTTTATTTCAAAAGTGTCATAAGAAATTCAGACACAAATACTTCCAGTATTGGTAAATTGCTTGAAGCTGCTATTAAAGTTTTTTCAGAAACATGTGATGGTACAACAAGCAACTTTCTAAGTATGAGGCAGTAGGCTGAAAATTTGATCTGTATGATACAAATAACCTGAAAGCTACTTTGGAGCACTCAGTAGCAGTAAATGATGGCTTTGTATTTCTAGATCCATGCTATATGCTAAAGTTGACAAGAAACATCTTGCTGACAGGATATTATTTTTCGAAAACAGATGAGGTTAAGTAGAACTTTCCTGTTAGTAGGGGAGTTATATTTAGACAACAAGCTTTCTGGGATACATTATTTTTTCAATAAGATACCAAACGCTAAGGTAGCTGCTCAAACTATTAGATCAAGTGTTGCAAATTCTTTACACTTTCTGTTAAAATACAAACATTGGAAGTTTGAAGGTTGTGAAGCAACAGTAAAACTTACTAGAGTATTACTACAGTCATTTGATATATTAAACACTAAAGTCCTTTCGGGAAGTGTGTTATGAAAGAATTAATTGAATGAACTATTTATTGTGCATATTCCAAAATTTTAAAACTTACAAATTTAAGCTACATTTTTTTTGTCTTTACCTTGTTGCTACCTTGACTCGCATGAAACCCTGGTCTTCTGCTCTGCTTCTCTTCTTACTTTTGGGAAGTGTGTTAAGCAGTCCATTAGGTTTAAGAATGCAGGATACTATATCCAAGTAAAAGAGGTATACAATTATCACATCACTTTTCAATTGGTGGAGTTCCGATTAGTATGCATCCCAGAAAAACATTTGTTGTAGGTTTTGCAGCTTGCATTAGAAGTGCTCCGAGATTACAGATATGTAACTCATTTCTTAGTAAATCCGCAGCTCAAAACCATTTTGTCCTTTATTAGCCTCTGATTATACTTAGTAAACATCAAGAGATAATAGATTCTACGCTGAAAATTTATATAAAAAGTGGACATGGAAGAATAAGAATAAAAGAAGAGACAAAATAAATATTATAATAAATTAGTATCATTGGGTTGTTTATGCCTAACTTTTTATTTTAACGTCGTTGTTTATAGTCGCTAACTGCAGCCATATTGCAAATTGTTCACAAATTATTTACATTATATCTGACATTCTGATACAATGTTCATCAAGTCAAAAATGCTAAATATTTGTAACTTTAGTTTGTATGTTTAAAACAAAGTGAAATATTAACGAAAGTTCAATCTTAACAACAGAAGTAGTACACCAATATTGCGACATCTGATATAATGAAGTTCCTTTTATAAACTGTAGAATGATCATTTTAAGAGCATTAAGTACAGTGGAGCCATCCGTTGGAAGCTTGATCTTCGACTACCACTATCTGTATCTGCAATATTCAGTGATGATACATCTTCTTATCCTTGTTCAAAATGGTGTAGGTCATTTAGCTTGCTCCATCTCCAAAATCTTGCTCCCTCCATCCTTTCCTCGGACTTCCCAGTCGTCTTCGTCTTAGTGGTTGGTAAATGAATACTATTTTAGGAATAGTGATACGTACTCTGTGTGACATATCTAACATATGGTGGCTGGATCCTTGGATATAATTTGCGAATGCGTGATTCTGCAATGACCAATTCTTAGTCTAGTTAAAGCCACTTGTTCTTGACTTACTTGCGCTAACAAGGTAACCTGGGTAACTAATGTGTTTGTCTAAACTTCGACGCAAATAAACTTGGTGAAACTTTCTTCAGAAATTATTGCAATGCAGAAGACATACAAAGGGCGGATTTTATATCGGGAAAGGAAAGATATGGAAATCATTTTCCTTGTATAACCAACTTTGAGTTATTTCTTAATGAAGCCAATTCACAATTTGAACAATCATGGAACAGCAAAGACGTACCTCGAGCGAATCCAAGAGATATCTGCTTCTTCAGAACTCTCAGAAAAGGAACTTTTGGAAGAGATTAGTAATAAAACACAAATCTTTGGACGAATGCTTTGCGACGAAAGTGTCTGATGAAGCCAGAATAATTAAAGTTACGGCAACTGGATCACACGTACTATGAAATGAATATATTACTTTCCGTTAACTTTCCTTTCCTTGCATACATCTTGTGACTCTTCTTTCAAACATGCATTGTTGTCATAGTAACATGTAAGAATCTTGTTGGTAGCTAATCATTTATTTATTTTGAGTAGCTTTAACAACTAGGTCATATCGCCTATCACGACTATTTTGTAAGATAGTGGTATACGATAAATTTGTTACGATTATTTAAAGAAATTCATGAGAATAATACTACGTAACAAATCAATATGACAAAAAATTTAAATTTATCTATGTTGGCAGTGAACAAAAGACTGATGTTTTAGTAGAATATAAACATTAAGTTGTGTTTCATCAAGTATGAAGCAATTTGTTATAAAACCTCTTTGCTCGTTCTGTTGTATGGAGCTTTGTCAATTCCTGCAAATGAAAAATAATGTAATTTAATTACCTAATAATTACAATATACTTAGGTATGTTGATTTTCGAAGGATGTCAACTTTTGTATACTCCAATTATATACTCATTATATACTAATTATATACTCATGGTATTCTGTATATGGCCTAAATTCTTCCTTTCTATTTGTTTCGCACTTATATCTTTTGTCCGAAAAATTTTAAATACGCCTGTGTTTCGGCTCATTGTCCTGATAAAAGTCTCCTCAGTGACGCTCGTGCCGGGAAAAAGTCCATGCACTTCACCTAGTTCCGAAAAATGAAGTCCAGGCGCCGATGTTTCTTCATGGTATAAAAGGAATTTCTACCTCCTTTCGTTTTTTGCTCAATTTTTATATCGAGTGTTGGTCTCCCTAACATTTTTAACTAAGCCTTTCCTTTTATCCCCTTGAAAACGGAGTCTTCAGAGGTTCATTATTTATTGGTTAAATTTTCATTAATATTAAATTACTCATACAGTGAATAAAGTGAATTAATAACACGTTTTCTACTCACATAAAAAACAAAGAAACTGACGTCAAACACTAAATAATCTTAGACAAAGGAATGTCGTACTTTGATACAATGCGAGCATGTGAACCATATTGTGACTATGTGGGTTCGCGAAATTAAAAGTACAAGCTGCATAAATTATAAAAAGCTCTTCATTTCCGCAGAAACACACTTTGGTCAATCCTACAGTAACAGAATTACGGAACATACCAAATACAATCTGCATGGTCGTTAACCACAAAGTGTTTACTTTAAAAACACAGCTGTACGATTCCAATCCAATTACCAGTCTCCCTCACTGGCGATTCGCGGCTTCATTTATAGCTCCCATTCATGGTTCCAGAAGTTTGTAGAATGTTCTGTAAGACGGCACCAGACGAAACCAGAACTTTCCAGTCATCTAACTTTATCTTTTTGGGCAAGCCTTTTATCTCCACGCTGCACTACCTGTGCCTTATCGCCGCGCTGCACTATCTGCCCTTTGGTGTGCGTCGGCCGCCAGTCGGACAATGGATTCTCGACAATATGCACTTATGAGGGATTCTGGTTACGGTAGCGGGAATGGAGTATCGTGCCAACACGATAGATGCATCACAAACAATCGACCCTGCGATTTAATAACCATTCGGTATTGGATCTGTTTACGTAAGAAGAATGAGTTAGTTTCTAGAACTAAAATATAAAGCAATGATAAATTGTTAAATGATTTTCAATGCATATTCAAGTTCTTCAGCTGTAACTATGAGTGTTGGTGGCGCTGCTTCACCATGAACCAAATGATCACCGCGCCACACCCTGATGCAGCACACACTTGTGCGAAAATCTAGGGAGCTTAGGACATCAGTGAGGCAAGAGGGGAAGGTTGTACACATGCGCAATAACTGATTACCGAGCTCTTTGGCTCTTAGAACGTTGAAGTCAAGGATAGGTTCCGTTAGTTACGTAGGTGTTTTCTATACATCAAGAGTTCATTATTGGTAAAGAAGAAAGAGGGAATCAAAATCCCTTTGAGTAAAGGGACAAAACCGGGGGGTATAATGGTGTTTTACATTTGCGTATAATATAGTTGGCTAACGTTTCATATCAGACACACAACTACCTATTTGTGTTTCGTCACTTACTGTACGCCATGTTACTAATACTTTGCTCTGCTAGTGAACAAGATAACGAGTGAATACAACGCACGTCAGTGAAGATTCGTACACCGCAATGCTATGTCTTGTAGGTATATACTGGCCGTGCAGATACATACTGATTTAGCGTTCATAAAACCTCTGTTGACTTTCCATACTCACTGTTATACAAATGCTTATCATTTCATGTTGCTCATGTTGCACCAAATAAAAGTTTGAAGGAATCGCATATTTTCTTGCAGGTACAAGGGAAATATGGAAATGCTGTAGGCTTAAGCGATAGTAAATTGTGATAAGGCCTGATAGCTGTGTGGTGGCTTATAACTTCCGGTGTCATAGAAAAAAAAATAATTATAACAACAACGATTACAATAATAGTAGTAGTGGTGGTGGTGGTGGTGGTGGTGGTGGTGGTGGTGGTGGTGGTGGTGGTGGTGGTGGTGGTGGTGGTGGTGGTGGTGGTGGTGGTGGTGGTGGTGGTGGTGGTGGTGGTGGTGGTGGTGGTGGTGGTGGTGGTGGTGGTGGTAGTTGTGCTGCGGCCATTGCTGCTGCTTGGCGTAGGGATGTGGCGACCCCATCGCCCAGATAAATTGTCCACTGCAATCAGCCACCAGAGTATTCCGGGAAATCATACACACAGATGGAAATGGATAGTGGTGTTACAGGAAAATTTATTACGGAGCAGGAGGTAGGATCTCCAGTTCCGTTCGGGAGTGCGGGTGAGCGAGCTGGCCTGTCCCGACCGTTAAGAAGCGACTGCCCGACATCTTCGGTAGGGAACCAGGCCAGGATGCATGCAATGGTTACTGGAACACAGAGAATAGAAAGCCAATCTACAGATACAAGGAAATATGAAGTTGAGAAAGAATTGGATCCTTTTAAGAGACGCCGGCTTGTTGGACGCTCGCCACCACCCAAAACCAATGTAAGACGTGGTTCGACTGGTAGTATATCAACTGAGTGTTGCACTGAGGATAATAGAAACGATAATGCAAAGTGTAGTGGAAACAGTAAAGCTAGTACTGCTGAAGATGCTAGCAAGGACGTTAAACGTAAAAGGTTTGAAAGTCCGGATAAATTAATAAAAGGCAGAGATATACTTGGGTTCTACCCAGTCAATCTGGTAAGGAACTGAGTATGCATAGAGAACGGATGCAGGTTGTTGAGAAAAAGAAAGACGAAGTTTCTTTGGTGGCAAATACTGCGGGAGTAGTAACTGGAGATAGAGATATAGCAAGTGCCCCTTTGAACTACCTGGAAGAATTGGGTAACACAGTTGGGAAATTGTGCAAGTATAGTGATGATCTGGAAGCGCTAATTAAGAAAACACCGAATACAAAAGCAGAGATAAAACATGGCATTAGAAGAGTGAGTTGGACAGTGGAAGCAATAGTCGAAAGATGTAAAGAAATTGGGGAATCTAAGAGGAAAGTGGAAGGAAGAGCTCCGAAAACTATTGATATCGCGGTGCAAGTTCAAGAAGAGGGCTTGTCTAACAAATGGCATGATAGAAGCCTAGGAATTCAAGGTGACTGTAGGCATGAAGCCAGAAATATTGAGGAGGAGATCTCAAAAGCGCGATGCTTTGAAGAATTTGCTCCATTAGTAGATCAGACGTGGCTAGATAGTAACTATCAAGCAACGACCATGCTGCCTGGATGCATAATTGGAGTGAAGGAAGGATGTGATATTGCTGTGGTAGCGAAACCAGGAGACATTGGGGAAGAAGGGATGCTGAAGAAACTGAAAGAAATCTACCCGGAAGTCGCAGGCATAATAGGTACAAATCTAGAAGGGGGTAAGTTGGAATATCTACTGAGGAGTATTACAATTTCCAGTAGCAGGGGAGCTGTGGAGGGTTCAAGGCACTTGTATATGATACCATTTATGGTAGATACCGAAGGAATAAATGACATGGAAAACCTCCATGCTGTCCTTCTACAGTGGAAGCAAATTTTGGAAAGTCATAGAACGTCTAAGATAGCAATAGCCACACCAAACGGACTAAACAGGGAATACTTCAGTAAAGTCCTCGAATGGTTGTTTCGAGGCAGTGCAGTTGAGGTGAACTATTTTGTGCCTAGTAAGACATGGAGAAGAAAGGTTAGTACAAAGCCACAACTAAGCAATCTAGAGCGGCGAATGGGTGTGCAAGTTGAAGAAGCGGTGGTGGTTAAGGCCAAAGGCAAAGTCATATGCAGAAACATTGTAAACTGTGAAGCAAGGAATTGATATAGAGAAGATTGACGTAAAAATAAAGAGCATTAAGAAGACGTAGTGGTTACTTGGTTCTAGCAGTGGAAGGGGCAGAAAAAGCCAAGCTCCTCAAGAACGAGATCTTAAAGAATATAAATGAAGTAGAGGTGGGTACAGTAAGGAAAAGAAGTAAATATCCTTGTTTAAGGGATGGATCCCACAACTACTGATGAGGAATTAAAAGAGGTAATCTGTAAGTAAGCAGAAGGGCAGAACAAGGAAACAATCTACTTATCGACAAGACCAGGTAAATTTGGTAATTTAAATGCAACATTGACTTTACCGGCTGCACTTGGAAAATTGTTACTTAAAAGGAGACAGTTAAAGATTGGGTGGGCAACCTGTCAAGTGAGAACGAGTAAATGCTATGAGGTGCTTCAAATGTTTTGGGTTTGAACATAAAGCAGTTAACTGTAAGGAGTCAACAGATAGGAGAGGAAGTTGCTTAAACTGTGGCGAGAAAGGACACGTAGCTAGGGAATGCAAAGATACACCATTTTGTATAATGTGTAGTGAAAAGGGACACAGAAGTGATCAAATGAGCTGCCCCCAATATAGAAGATTGGTTGGAGACATTAGGCGAAGAATATTAAAGGGAAGAATATGAGTAAGACACCTATACGAATATTGCAGACAAATTTAATGAGGTCTCAAGGTAGTCACGATATGGCAATTGCAGTTGCAAAGAAAAGGATGATAGATATTATGTTCGTATGTGAATCAAACTTGAATTGTACGTCCAGTAGTAGGGGAGAGTGCTGTACCATGGACAATTTTATAAAATAAATTTTTCAGTTTTTTAAATTTAAATTTACAGCTATAATGACTGTTACTTTATTAACCTTCATCTGTTAGCTAAAAGGTAGACTATTATTTGCATACATTTTGTTGCACATTGAGTGTTAGAAACAACATTTGTAATATTCCGCAAGCTGTCCCTAGGTACATATTCATGCTGTACCAAGGGACAGAACATTCTCTAATAAGATACACTTTCAACATCTGTTTACTTATAGAAAAGTAAAACACATGTATATATGAATTGCCAACAATATTTCAGTATCCTAAATTAAAGTTAGTAAATTCTACTGGAAAATGCAATAGAATTTTGCTCCTAGAAGTGCCTCCAACCGGCACTGGTGCTGATAATTTTCAGATAACATCTGCAGCAACAGAATAGACTTCTGCTTCCTCATTCATGATCAGTTTTTTACATTTTCCTCCCATTTATTTTATTTTCTTCCCAATGTAGCATAACCTTTTCATTACTCTTCGCATATTCGTAAGCAAGTTTCCTAGTCTGATAGGTTGTCAAACCATAATGCGGATAAGCAGTCTTTTTCAAATAATGAACCCCATCATTTTCTTCTTCCTTGGAAAATATCCTTTTTACATAAAAATTAGGATAAGTAAACTTTGTGTTGGAAGAAACACTCTTTGCTTTACAAACTAAATGTACTATGACAGATTTTGAAATCTTGTGGTTGTCAGTGGATTCACAAAGATACAACTTCGTTTCAGTGATATCCCTCATGACTGCCTTGATTATATCTTTATCAGGTGGTGGTCTGTTGATACCATTTTGCTTCATGGCATTTTCGTCACATAAGAAAGCAGTTCAGTAGACAAAAAAGCAGAATCCAAGAACCAAGGAACACATTAATATACTAATGAATGTCCCTTGGTACATCATATATGTGTGTCCCCTGGTACATTTTATGCACCTTCATTGGAAAATACTCATATTTGCAGATAAAGTACAAATATTGAGCCAAATACCCTGACCCATGTTAAAACATATTCTTAACATTCAATAAATACATTCACTAACATTTCTTGCAATATTACCTGTAAAATACTTAAGTTCTCCAGCAGTATGAAAATTTATAACGACCAGCAAAAAACAAATATTGGTCACTTCACTGCTCAAGAAAGAGTCATTAACATTACAAACACATTTGGATGGAAGCTTGCAGAGCAGCCAGCATAATATGTGAGTCTATGCTCTCTAACTTCACAAATGTTTCTACAACCTGAAATGTCCCTTGGTACAATTGTCCCTAGGTACAGCACTCTCCCCTAATTGGATCAAGGATAAGCGAAAAGACGTTGCAGTCCTTTTTCTGAATAAAAAGCTAGAGGTAATAGATCTGAGTTGGGAGAAGGATATGTATGTATTCATTTTAAATATTTTAAGATTTATGGCTGCTAGAGCTCACCCAATATTTCTCTGGACGATTTCAAGAGAGATATAATGGAAGATGTCATCAGGAGGAGAGAATATAATAATAGGAGACTTAAATATTAAATCACCTCAATGGGGTGGAGTAAATACTGATCAGAGAGGAGAATACTGGGTTGAATTGATGGCAAACCTTGATTTGGTGATACATAATACAGGAGATAAGCCAACATTTGTTAGAGGAGCGTATGAATCCTTTATAGATATCACCTGCGCAACACAGAAGGTGGCAGAGAAAATCTTAAATTGGGAGGTGCTTGATGATGAGCCTCTTAGTGACCACAGCTTGATTTATTTTGAAATCAAGGAATCCCTTCAACGGCAGGGCAGAAATATTGAAAAAAACTAAAGCAGAATATGATTGGGAGGTCTTCAGATTTATTTTAAATTGAAAGCTAGAAACTAAAGGAAACAACCTGGAGGATACTACCAGTTTAAATAACACATATACTCTTCGTCGATCACGGTTTATTGGGTATTTCTGTGCTCCAGATGTCATTGCACGTATTTACATGTCTTTAATTTCACCACATTTGAAACGTTGTTTAATTATACAGCTAAAATTTGGTATTTTATGTTATAGTTTCGTAAAATTATAGTTCTACAATGTTTAATGACCACGGAAATCAGAGCAATAACATGTAAACGCTTGGCTGCGCTTGGCTTACTTTACCTCCAAAGGTAATGTTGGTCTGTGATGTTGGTGTCCCTGAATCAACATGTAAACGTTGCATTGATTCATGATATGTAATTGTATCATTACCTTAAAGAATAAGTAGTTCTGTTCGCGTCATTGGGATTCTGAGTTAAATAATATTAGAGTGCGGAAGTATTCTTTTTAAGTATTAAACGTGCAATGTTATCGAACATTCCGTTGTTTAAAGTGTAAGTGTAAAATGAGTGATTGAACACGTCAATGGTAAACTAAGTTTATGTTCGTCTTTATGTGTTTACTACGCCTAGTGTGACATTGTGCAAAATAATGTAGACACAGAATTGGGTAACCAGTCAAAATATAATGTTCTAGACGTACTTGGGCTTTAGAGCCATCGACGAACATATACGTCGCCAGGAAAGCTTCAGATCCTATTTTAAATTATAATGATCTAAACAGCAAAATAGTGTGTCACATTGTGTGGACAGTGCAAAATAGTATACATAACAATTTTAAGGTACTAAACCTCAAATTTTTGAGCCAGGCACTCCAAAACCGTTCTCCCTGCATAACAGTCAATGCCGATTGGTACACAGGGCAGGCCATTCCCTGCCTTCCCGTGCAAAACGCTTATTGCCGACTGAGGGGTGTGATGTCACTGAGAATACAACGCAAGAGCGCTTGCTTACACGTGAATGTGCATAATGCAATATTATGATTGCACATTTTAAAATAAGATAAGGCGCTGATGCATGCAAATTCCACAATCCTTCTGATGAAATAAACGAGATGCAGTTGCTCATGAGCAATTGTAGTTATTGGCTGTCTTTTGTCGTAACATGAGTAAAAGCAAAAACCATTGCGCTGTTGCTGAATGCAAATATGCTTCGTATAAAACTACGGATGTGATTTTCCATTGTTTGCCTAAAGATCGAGAACTACAGTGCAAGTGGGTTTTACGCTGTTAAAGGGCTGATCCGGTTAATGTGAATAATGCAAGGATTTGTTCCGATCACTTCCTGCCCGAAGACTATGAACGGGATTTAAAAAACGAGCTGCTAGGGTTGCCGCTGAAAAGAAAATTAAAGGTCGACGCTGTACCGTCACAGAAAATTCCTAATTTGCATGGGGATGCATTTGAGGCGGTAGTAGCAAGTACCAGCAAAACCAATTTGCAGGTAATTATCATATACACATGCTATTTATGTATTTGTTTCTATGTGTACACTGAGTTTATTCGCTCTTTTTTATAAGAAAATTTTGCTGCGTGGAATAATAATAATAAACTTTTTATTAATAGGCAATATCAGCAAGAGATCGCCGTATCTCCAAAATAAAAAAAAAAAATGACCAGTCGACCAGCACAGAGGTAGCTCCTAACCACTCTGTTGCTGCTGAAGAGGAAATAATTAGACTAAAGACTTAGATGCAAGCCCTGAAGAAAGAAAACAGTGTTTTGAAACGGCAGAACAAGGGCCTGAAGAAAGCCAAGGGTTCTAAGTTTTTTGTGAAATTAAATAAATAAAGTAATATTTTGTAGCTTCCATGGACAAAGTGCTGCGAAGTGTAATGGAGTGATGCAAAACTGAATTTCTATAATAAGTTCCAAGTTTCTCGAAATTCATCACAAAGTGATCTCTCTTTATGTGAGGACAAGAACCTTCATTAGAATTAGGCACTTAAGCAAAAGAGCGAAGGCAGAAATGATCAGGTAACTTGCAGCAAAGAAAAATCTTCAATGGGTTGCTTCATCATCTTCTTGAGCTACAGTGAGTAAGTACATATGAATAGTAACGTGTTTTAAACTCTTAATACTAACTGCTAGAAGCAACCTTCATTATAATACACAAGTGGGTGTTTATTTCTTCTGATTTTATACGTAGCAGAGCTTAAATAACACATACTCAGGGGCTAGTGTTTAACTCTCGCGGTTGAACTGTATTCTCAGTGACGTCATGCGCGTTAGCCAATGGCAGTGTGGCTCTCCGGAATGGCCTACCTGAGTACTCTAGTTGCCTTGATTGGTACATACCCAATGCAGACACCCATTGAGAACTTTACATCCCCTTCCTACAACTTAAGTGCCTACATTCGTGGCCTCGTGGAGTACGACATTGACCCCAGTGAACACTATAGACACCGCAGACTCCTGCACATACCATAATATAAAAAATCAACAAATTTCCTCTTTCCAATTCATTACTCCCTCCCCTCCAAAAAAAACCACCTCTAGCAAATATTACCAGTATCTTTCTCTTTACCGCCATCATTTTGTCAGTAAAGAACATTGACCTGTTGTAACAGTAGTCTGAAGATGCTACATCAAAGGTGGCACAAACTTCCAGCGACACCTTCACTGAGATCATGTATCATTGCACTTGTACCAAGCTGGATTCTGGTGATCTGTACAAAAACTAAGTTACAAAGAATCCTCTTCAATGGCCAATTGTGTAAGTATATTCTGTAGTCACATTTCCTTAATGATATATGTGTTGGGAACCTTTTTGATGAAACAATAGTAACTGCATATGATGGAAACATAGTTTTGACGCTGTTTCATGATGGTTAACTAATAAAGCTCATATTTTCAGCAGTAGTCCTTTGAGAATCCACAGATTTCGAAAGGGGCCTTGGTAAATTTCATTTTGCCATTGGTGGACATTACAATATTCAGTGTATTGTACCTACGTAAAATCTTCCTAGGATCCACATTTCTTGAGTGTACATATGAGGATCTTGAGTTGCACATTCTTCAGGGAGATGGCAATTGTCCTGATGCAGACTTATTTGTGGAAAGGCTCACTAATGAGGATCTGCTTCAGCCATTTGATACTTTAAGTTACTCTTTGAGTTGGTTAAATTTATAAGCCAAACATAAAAGTAAATAGGTAGGATAGCACAAGAAAAGAGCAACAAATGTCACATGATGCAGTGAAATGTGCAAGTGCTAACCCTGGATTATGTTCAGTTGTTACAGGCCTTCTTGGCTCTGACCGTTCATTCTATTAGATTCCAGTGCTCAGTATAGAAAGCTCAAGTAGTACTATATGCGCACGATAACTTGAGCGCTGGATTTACAGTGTGGTGAATGCGGAGGGGAACAAGCAAGAGCTAATGCTCTTTTGTTTCAGCAGTGTGATCAACCTTGAAAAACACAATTCATCAAAATAATGTGTAAGATAAGCGAAGATATGTGCCGCAAGTGTGAGATCTGTGGACAAACAGTAAATTGAGCTCTATCCGATAAGCTGTATGTTTATTCAGATTTTTTCTGCCATTTGCAACATTGTTTTACAAAGCATCGTCAAAAAATAACACTACAATTACATTTTTACAGTTCAATAGTAAAATCAAATAAATCTTGTACAGATTATTAGCTGTTCTAGATATACAAAATAGATTGATAACAAAATTTAATAAACTAAGTCTCTCTTCCATTTTTGTATCGTCAATTGAGTAGAAAGCATGTTTCACAAGGTAAGTCTTTGTTGCAGAAATTTTCTTCACTTCTTCATTTATTGCTTTATAGAGTGAGGTAAATGATTGTATAAATGTTTTGCGCTACTTTCAATACATTTGGCAGCTAATGCTCCCCTGAACCTATTTCTAAAGTAGTTCTGTTTTGTTCTTGTATTATGTTCATGAATGTTTCTATTTTTTCCTTCTAAGAGGTTACTTATAACATGTTTGAGACATTCAAATATATATATAATCAGGGTAATGTGAGTATTTTAAGTTTTTTAAAACTAATTTTACATGATTGTCTCCTAGGGATTTTTTCCATTATTCTTATTGCTTTCTTTTGTTGCATAAATGTTTTTAACATATTTTCCTTACCTGCTGCATGTGTAAATCATAATAAAGCTTTAGTGCACTGACTTCATCCATAATTTGTGTTGTCTGTTTTAATACATATATGCCCTTGTTTATTTTCTTGTTGATCTTTTCTATATGTTTGTGCTACTATCTATAACTAATCCTAAAAAGTTTGTCTGTGCTACTTGGCTAATTTGCTTATTTTGTACTGTTAATGTGATGTCAGATTTTGTTTTATTACTGCGTTGAATTTGCATCCATTCGGTTTTGTTTGTGTTTAGTACCATTCCCAGTGCTTCTAAATAAGTGCTAATTGATTCTAATAAGGAGTTTGCTTTTTCCTGAACTTCTGCCACTGTTTTAACTGTTACCACTACAGTTGTATCATCTGCAAATCCATTGGCTAATCCTCCTGTATTATTTTAAATAAAAAATTTATATATAGGTTAAATAGATATGGCTCCAATTTTGACTCCTGAGGCACTCCATGTGTTACACGTTTGAATGCTGATTAAACTTTTTTCAAATGTCCACCTGTATTGTGTATTATTTCGACACACTGCACCCTGTTTTGCAGGTACGAGATTAACCATTTTAATGGTATGCCTCTTATCCCATAGTTTTCTAATTTCGCCAATAGATGTTTATTATTAACACAGTCAAATGCTTTTGATAGATCAAGAAAAGTCGCTATAACTAACTCCTTTCTATCTAATGCTCAAACAATTATATCATTTCCCTTACTAACTGCATGTATTGTTGATTTCTTTTTCTGAAAGCCAAACTGATTCTGTGACATAATATTAAATTTACTACAGAAGCTCTGGAGCTGTTCTAGGAAAAGTCCTTCGATAATCTGTTTAGGAAACACATAAAAATAGAAAACAAATATATGACAGCTATAAATACTCACTTATTTGCTTTGTGATTCATCGATTTCTGAGTCCATTGCATCACTTTCATCACTAGTATCCTCTGATGTGTTGATGATACTTTCATCAATTGCATTTTCTACCACACCATCATTTCTCCAATATTTCATTTCCAGCTCTTGGAACTTCTAGCAGTATCCTTCCCAATCCGTCGCAGTTATAGAAGAGAATGCTTCTATAGCAAGTTTCTGCAGATTTGTGGTTGACATATCACCACTAACGTTACATCTTCTGAAAACATTCTTCATTTTTGCCCACGCCAGTTCAATTGCATTCAGATCACGGTTACAGTACGTTTATTCAGAGGTGGCAGCTGAGAAAATATGCGCAGTGACTCATCCTGTCCGACACCTACTGGCAGTAAGAGTGGGGGTCAGTTAACATTTGTGAAGTCGTTCAGGTTGCATGTGCATTTTATGAATTTTTTAAGGCTCGGGTCCATGTGATTTATAGTGTTATATGTATATGACAGTGTACTTTAATATATGCATAGTAAATAGTAGTTCTCATTGTTCTGTTGTTTTAAGCGTACTTGTAAGTGCGTGTGCGCCTGCATTAAATGTATTTCCTTTTACTGAAGACTAATATTTTAAAACATGGACAGCAAACTTCAAGGTAAAGTGTTGCATTCCCAAACCAGGAAAGTTGCTAGAGTAGCTACAAAATAAGAATGAACATGAGTTCAACCAATACGTTCATCCCACTGTCTTGGCATTGCCAGTTCCAATGCTAGCAGGCGACAGAGATGGAAGATATATCTATCTTTGTCTCAATCTAGCAAGTATACAGATGCTGAGGTGTACAGTGATACAGATGCTGACACAGATGTTTGCTTAATATCTCAGCATGTGTGTGAAAACATACACAATGATTATCACATAATCTGAACCTTAAAACCTCGAACTGGAGAACAGTTCGCTTACGTAACTATCGTTCATATGCACACAAAACAAAATGATTCAAATTAGATGCGTTCTACGAAATAAGGTGTTTGCCACAGTGAAACAAAATAGTGAAATTTCAACAAATTGTGAATATAGTTTCTATTTTAATTATGCCATATTTGTATACGATCTGTAATGAACTTTAAACCAATTTTTGTTTCATTAAAATACTTAAAAAATACAGAAGATATGAATGTGTATTTAGGAAGTATTTTTACACCATGAATCTCATGTACTAATGTTATGCATTGTGCCCAGAAATTTCAGTATTGCAGCAACAATAATGCTTCTTTCAAGCAGAAATTTATGAACATCATTGGTTCTCCTATATTTGTACCCAAGAGATTTCAGAATATTACACATAGAAGATACAGAATCCATACATTCTGTTTCCCTCTTATTAAATTGGCCAGCCTTTTGGCAGTTGGACATTCACCCTTGTCATATAAATCATAAATTGTTCTACGTGAAACATACTTTTGAAAATTGTCTAAGTTTGTAGCATATTTTTTTAGCTGCTTGATGTTTCCTTGGAGATCTAAATATGGAAACTTCTCCTAATTTGGTAAACTGTTTGCCTTCTTTAACAATGTTCGTTACAGAATGAGTACTCACGTGACAAGCTTGTAACATTAATTCTCGACTCTGTGCGAAATTTGTACGTTAGAAAATGTCTTTAATTGACATCTGTTTGAAAAAGGAATACACATTAACAAGAGTATTTGTAGCCGATATATGTAAAATCTTATGAGTTGTTTTGCAGTTACCACTAGGCGCAACAGTACCAAGCTTGTTAAGCGGTATATTTACTAACTTTGAAAAGCCCGTGTACACTCTTAAAAGATCACCACTTCACTGAATGCAAGGTACAAAATGCAACTGCAGCATATCACTGACAGTTAATTCTTTTCTTTCCAGTCAGGTGCCTTAACTGTCCATATCTCTGAAACCAGATGTTCTACAAACATGGGGTTTTGGACAGCAATACTTAGAAAAATAGCTCTGTAACATGCGAGAAATAAAATATTTATGTTGTTGGTATTTTTAGGGCGCGCAAAGAAATTAGCAGCATGCTTCGGCAAAGCGAGCCAATATGCGAGCTTAACTGTACAGCGTTGCATACACCGCATTGGCTAGCAGCCATAGAACAGTCATGCCTAGCTCTGCCTTATGTTCATTCCTATTTTGTAGCTACCTTATTAATGTTTTTAAGTAGATGAAAAGACATGCCAGCTGTCTTAGTAACCATCAGCATCAAAAACATTGGGAAGAGTGTGGCTAGGGCAACAAGTGTTTCCGAAAGAAGTGTAAGGAGAATTATTTAGGAAACAAAAGATATTGATAATGGTACTTTGACTTCATTCTCCACAGCACATAAAAAGAGACCAAAGAGGTCTTATCATGCCAGTTTGGATACTTTTAATGAGGCAGTAGTGCGCCGAACTGTGAACAAATTCTATATAATTCACAAAGACCGACACTGAAGAAGGTGCATGCTAAATTAAAGGATCTGATGAACTTTGAAGGGAGCATATCCACATTCAGAAAAATCCTTCTAAGGCTGGGTTTCACATGGAAGCAGACAAAAAAGAACAGAAAAATTTTAATGGAGCGCCGTGACATCAGAACTAAGCGCCTCCATTATCTCAGAATGAGGAAGCTAGGGCAGTCCCATAATATATATGGACGAGACATATATCTATTCATCTCACACTTATCATGCATGCTGGAGGTGAGCAAGGGTTTGTCCCTAACGCATATATTCGGTTCAAGTCCCAGCAGAAAACCGGTGACTACCACGATAACATGAACTACACGAATTATGAAAAGTGGGTAAAAGAAAGACTGATCCCTATTCTTCCCAAAACTTTGGTATTGGTAATTGACGATGCACCTTACTACATGTGATCCTTAATAAGGCACCCACTGCAAGTTCCAGAAGAGATACAATGATTTCGTGGCTGCAACAAAACCTCTCCATGGAACATTTCACAAACATTGATTTCTCCTCCTTGTACAAACCCAACATTTATAATATGATCATCCCTCTCAAACCCAAAATTCCCAAGTCAGTTTTATGCCTTCCACCTTATCATCCTGAGCTAAACCCAGTCGAACTCATTTGAGCTACAGCAAAGAACTGGAGTGTAGAAAGAAATGTCACGTTCAAAATGGATGACATCATGAAGTTACCTGACGAGAAGTTTGCTGACATTTTTGCGGAAGATTGGCAGAAACGATGTCAGCATGTCATTCAGATTGAACATGAATTCATGCGCAATGAAGGTTTGCTGGATGGAGGACAGGAAATCATCATTCATCTATGAGATGACAGTGATGAAAGCAGTGAGTCATCCGAGTTTTCCAGTGAAGATGAAGGGGGAGGGGGGAATATGCCGGAAGAAGGAACTCCTCAGCCTGTAGCTGGATCATCTCCTAGTGTTACTTCTGTTGCCTGAAACCAGTCTCAAGAAGATGAATGCGATTTCTCCTCTCTTTTGGATGTATGTGGCTGTAATTCCTACCCCTACTCTCCTGGTTGCCCCTGTTCTATTGCACAGCTAGCTACCACCTCATGTTACTGAAGCTGTATGTGGAGGTAGACGAACAATAGTGTGTCCCATTTTGAGAGCCATAACATCCACAACTTGTCTTGCTCCTAGGTTGTTTGGCCTCTATTAAACTGTAGAGTGTAGTTTTTGTCATTTGATAATTACAGGCAACATATCATTTTTGCTTTCAGAGCATATCTTGTCGGAGTTTTGTCCAACTGTCGAGAGTGATACGGTGCATTATGAATGCACGGTGATGATGATGACGGTGGAGTGAGCTAAAGCATTTTCCAAAGTTACGTGAATTCATTTGTTCGTGATAATCCTATTGTGTGGATATATTATAATATATAATATATATTATATTACTTGTGCCTTATTTTAAAAATATAACAATTTGTAATAAAAACTTCACTTAACTTAAGAAAATGATGTTCATTCTTCTTTCTAATTGAAATAGATTTCACGAACTCTTGTCAACATCTTCAGTCAAAGAAAACCACAGGAGAAAACAAATTCATCGTTAAGGAAGTTACTATGGTGTTATGTTTTTTCAGTATTACCAAAATCTGAAAATGAAACAAACTTAAGAACAGAATCTTCTGCCAGTATTTCAAAATTCATTACGTGATGTTTATTTTTAAAATAAATATCTTTTACCAAACCATTAAATCTATCGAGACATTTAATTGTTTTAACCGCTTCACTGATGGCCATTTAAACCCTTCAGGAGCCGGAAACGGATACCCAATAAACAGAACAAGACATTTAAATTGTTAAATGCTATAAAAATGCATCATAAATACAATTCCATACCTTCCGTGTTTATCAAGTTATTTAAACGAAACAAAAACTGGTTTAAAACCCATTAAAGGCAGTATACATCTACGGTAACAATAAAGTAAAGACTATATTAATAAATCGTTGAAATTTCACTACTTTGTTTCACTGTAGCAAAAGCCATTCTTTGTGCCGAACATGCCTAATATTTGAATCATTTTGTTTTGTGTGCATACGAACAAATGTATGTATGTATAGCTACGCAAGCAGCTTCTCCGGTTTAAGGTTTTAGCTGTTAGTTTATGCTATACCAAGCGATAATCATACGAGTATATCGAGATTCAACTCTATTGGAACACCACAGTGAAGCGAAAGTGAAGCAGATGTGTAAAAAATGCGACTCATAAAAAATTTAATACGAGTATATGTTGCGTATCACACACACACTGGAAAGAAAACTCACTGTCAGCATCTGTTATTACAGATCTGTTATTACAAAGATTCTGGTAGCCTTATGCAGCGGTTTTCTCTCAGTATTTTAGTTATTTATACTCTCTCTGTGTTCAGAGTGATTTCTTATAGCTAACAAGAGCTAAATGAATGGCACATTTGAAATTGTTAAATTTCAATGTTAACCAGGGCTTATCCCTGTAATGTAGCAAATAAATTAGCTTGGGTATGATGTATGCAGGCTTCTGATATTACTGTAGAAAATCTGGAAGATTTGTTGTGTGATTATGAAGGAGAAGTTTAGGATATAGGTAGCAGTGACATGTACTGGTCTACAGATGGCATGCTAGCTACTCCATTGTTTGGGGGAAATGGCGGGTCAAATATGGGTGATGTGGATCAGCTATTACTAGCTATCCCTCTTTATGTAAAACAGTTAAATGGTAAAAAAAAGTATTTTTATACCACTGGATGTAACCATGCACAATTGTTTAGTAATTTTTAGAGCTGTAAATTCATGCACTTATAAATAGCTCGTAACCTAATTGAGTATTATAATACTCAGATGCCTCTTTATACTGGGGGGTAAGAAATTCACGACGACATCACCCCTCATACTTGAGAGAAAACACTTTCCTAAAAGGATACCACCCACAACCAAAAAAGTCGCAACCATTTTGAAAATGTCTAGTGTGTAGCAGAAAAGAAGTTCATAAGGAAACCAATATTATTTGGTGTGAATCTGCAGATGTGCCCTTGGGTGTTCAATTAGGTTTGGAGGTGCACAATTCAAAAAGAAACCTTTAAGGGCATGTTTATATCCCTTATAGAACTAATTTAAGTTTATTGTAAAAAGGAAGATTAAAATAATTGGCGTTAAATGAGCATTAAATACATATATGCGCAGAACGTCTATACATGTCCATATTGGTTTGGGGCATTTTAACTTGGGCGTCATATGATGTATATTTCGCTGAAAGGGTTAATAATTTAACTTCAGTATGTATATTATGGTTAAATGACCAAATATGAACTGCTACGGCCGATTTATCTGTTTGTCTATACGTAATGTTACGAAAATGTTCTTTCATTCTGGTTTCCAAATTACGTTTCGTCTTACCAATGTAAACCCGATCACATTCTAAACAAATTGATAAATACCAGAATTTTTATTATTAGGAATTTCATCTTTTTTAGAGAAATGAAACAATTTGGAAACCAGAACGAAAGAACATTTTTTGTAACATTAAGTATAAACAAACGATAAATCGGCCGTAGCAGATCATATTTGGTAACTTAACTACAATATAAATCCTGAAGTTAAATTAATAAAAAAATTAAATGTCCCAATAGGTTCAATGGTTTGGGAAAATATATTTATTTTAAAAAATAAACATGGCGTAACGAATTTTAAAATACCAGTGGTTGATACTGTTCTTAAGTTTGTTTCATTTTCAGATTTTGGTAAAACTGAAAAAACATAACACCATAGTATCTTCCTTAATGACGAATTTGTTTTCTCCTGTGGTTTTCTTTGATTGAAGATGTGGACAAGAGTTTGTGAAATAGATTTCAATTAGAAAGAAAAATTAACATTATTCTCTTAAATTAAGTGAAGCTTTTGTTACAAATTGTTATATTTGTATAATATTCATTGCTTCACTGTAGCTAGCTTCATTTTCTACGTGATAATTAATTATGCCTCTTTAATAAATCCTCTTCTGGATCCAACACTGGCAACAGTTAGTCTTTTAGAGGCACTTCCCCAAGCAGTGACACCCAAAACGTCTTTCTCCTTTTGCCAATATTTGCCAACCGTCAAATTATCTATCCAAGATTCGTCCAAATAAAATACTTCCCTGTTTGCTTCTCTTGTTTGTTTCTCTTACATTCTTTATCTGTATGGGGAAATGAGCACGCCAGTCAACGATGTCTGCTCTCTAGCAATAACATGCATTTATTTTGCACTTTCTTTCACAGAAAGCCCATGGATTTTAAAACGTTACAAAGAGAGGTTGCACCCCATCTCCACTGTATTTTTTTTCCCAAGACTGGAATTAACTTATTTATTGTAGGAACCACTTTCTGCTCTGTGTAGAAATCCTTAATTGTATCTCATATGACTTGCTTGTCAAATTCATCAATCTGGAGTTTTCCTCTAACCCTGGTCCTAAGGAAAAGAGGAAAAAATACTGGTATAACTTCGCTAATGGAGGGAAATAGAAAGTGATGTAGAGATATACAAATGACTCAGAGGATGAGAAAAAGAAAGATAAAAGAGCAGGATATAAGGAAAAGGAGGAAGGCAGAAATGAAAGGATTGAAGGGCAAAGAAGAAAGAAAGAAAACATCAGTATTAGTTATTACCATACACAGATCACAGCCTTATATGCTTTTTCCTGGCATTTTCAGATATTCATTGGGATGAGATACACAAAACGTTTTAATACGCCTGTCAGTGCTGACACTTTTTCCTCGTTCTATGGATTTGCTGAGTGGGAACATTAGCTGGTAGTTATCCATTTCTATATTGCAACTTTCTGCAACTTTTGCTATTATTTTGTGGCCATCACTATGCACGATTGTACGTGCCTGTTTCTGAGTTGGAGTTCGTTGCTCAGAAGGTACATATGATGATGAGGTTGATGTGTCCTCAGCCATAATTACAAACTGGTTAAGCTATAGTAATTAACCTCGAACTTGTACAAAACGAATGCACACAGAAAACAAAGAGCGCACGTAAAAGCTTAGCATATTAGCCACGAGATGTCAGAGTATACTGGTGTTGTGTACTAGTATAGCACATTTCTTATTTCCAAGTTGTCATCTGTGTTTAATGAGTTAGGCGAAACCTACCGAATGAGGACTTGGGAGCTAAAACTCAACTTACCATGCTCATATAGTACTCTATCAAAAATTAAGGGTATGCTTGCTACTTGCATGTGTCCCCATTTCTGTGTAACAGGGACACTACTGCATGCAGCACAATGGAAAGAACAAGCTTGATGCAGTAACATAACTTTATTGTTGCTGGAACCTGCAGCACTTGAAAGTTGCATTTATGTTACAGATTTGTATTACAATTAATATAATTTTTAGTCAAACTAATACTCAATGCTTCACTTATTGCTAGTATTTACCTAGAACATATTTCGTTAGGATCTTCCTAACATCATCAGCTGTTGTCGACTAATGGACGTTGGTTTGGTGAACCATAGCCCGCTCACATCCCTTAAAGCCTCCACACTCAGTCGGATTCTTACGCATTTAAGCGACCGAGCGATGTTTGCCTTTTGTGCCGCTTGGAGCTCTCAAGGCTGACCCCTAAAGTATCCCCTTGGAGCCGTCAGTGGCCTTGCCGACATTTAGTTTTGTGGTGACAGTTGAACCAATTTTATGGTCTCAATTAGTATTGAAAGTGAATTTTACATGAAGTGCTATTGGCAACAATCTAAATTAAGCGAACAAGAAAACTGGGCATAAATAAGAGATAATATAAGTAATCGTAAGTATGAGCACAACATGTCATTGTTTATTATTATTACTTTTACTGTTGTGCCATAAATGGTGGCAGTTCATTATCTAGAAGGTAGATTTTCCATGACAGCTTTATATTACAGACATTTACAATAGACAGCACTATATTTCAAAGCTCTCCATTTTTCCAAAGTGCAGTTCTCCGAACCATACATAGCAATGCTCCAAATTTAAGAATTACGTATTATATTATATTATTTTTATTATTATAATTTTTATTATTTTTATTTTTATCATTATAACAGCAGTAGTAGCAATAATTACAACAAACAGCATAGCAGCGATTATGAGCTCAATACTTTGTATTTCAGATGGTGTATTGATGCGCACCCTTCAGTAAAAGATGAAAGGAAAATCAAAGGGGATCAGTTTCCATGAATTTCCAGTAGAAGAAGAACTACGTAAACAATGGCTTAAAGTTAAATCGCGCTCTAATTTCGTGGTAAATTATAAATCTAATTCAACAGTCGTGTGCAGTTTGCATTTTACTGAGGACGACTATAAGCCAGGCTGTAAAATAAACTGCTGAAAACAGGAAGTATTCCAAGCATTTTTCCGAACTATCCAGATTATAAATTAGTGAAACAAGCAGTACCAAGGCAACAAATTTAAAAAATATGCTTACACCCAGAAAGCAGAAAACGGAGATGCACTTCTAGCACAGAAAGCGTTAACAGTGCTGCTGATGTTAATTCACTGGATCATGTCACAGATGCACATGCTGATAACTGCACTGCAATTCAAACTAAGGAGGACATAATTTCCAAATTAAAGAGATTAGAAAGGGAGAATAACAACTTGAGATGTAAATTATGGGGAGCAAATAAAAGGCACAAAGAATTTGTATAAATCATTTCAATTATTGATAAAAGACACCATTGCACACTGCAACACAGCTTCCAGACACAATAATTGCAATGTAGGGCGAATTAAACAACATTAAAGATAATGTGAATTTCTGTCTTATAAGACCTACTAACGTATATTGTTAAACTGCTTTTAACTGTTTACTTACTTAGTTTTTTTCTTTTCTTCCTAGACAGCCCCGTTTCATGCAACAGTTCACTTGTCACTGGCATATATAGAAGGTTTTATAGTTAAAAAATAGCAGCCGAATTCTCTTGTGCCACCTGTATTACTAAAGTGTCTACAGCCAACACTACAACATCCCTTGTAAAGTTCATTAGTTGTTCATTAGTTGGTTTTTATGTTTTGCTGTGTATATTCTCTCCCATATGACAAGTTCATTATGTTTTTGTACGTTAAAGTGCAAAGGATGTATCCAAAAGTCCGAAGAACCTGGCCTCCCTCAACCTGGGAGCGATGGATAACTCCGGAGGTCTTTCCATAGGGCAATACCTGATTTCTTAAAAAGCCCCCCGTTGACAACAACGTCAAGATGGGATGGAAGTGGATACGCACTTATGCTCGTCAACCCCGCAAGGAAGCCTACCGAATAACCTCGGTGGGGCCACCTGGTGATCTAGCACTGTTTCTACTAGCACTGCAGGCTAGTACCCAGTACTTATGAGGCAACACTCTACCCCCTCCGGGCGGCCGTAGCCTGGCCGGAGGTACCCAATTCCCCGTGGGTGTCAGGAACACACTGCCCCCTCGAGTCCAGCCCAATCCGAACAACTCTACGGGAGGGGCTCGGCAGTTCGGCCCGAGGTTCCTCTAGTAACGTCAGAGGTACCACGAGTGCTAAGGGTCCGCAGTGCTCGCACCACAGCAGCTGAAGGGGACGGATCCCCTCCCCTACAGGAATGTTTTTGTACGTATTTAAGTAAATTGGTGCTATCTTCATTTTCATGATTTTCAGACCAGAAATGAGCTGCTATTGTGGACCTTAATATTTTTGTATCTTAAGTGCCTAAAATGTTCTTTCTTTCTAGTGCCTGTTTCTTTTTGTTCTCCCTATGTACATTTTTTCACAGTCTTTACACTTAATCTTGTAAATACTTGACTTTTCTTCTGGTTTTATCTTATCAGTATTATTACTGTTAAGTAGTTTTTTGATGTTGTTGTTTTTTGGTGCCAATGTTATATTGTATTTCTTAAATATTTTTTGAAACTTTTTTGTGGCCCAGGGGTGGTAAGTAAATTTAGCAAATCTAATTTCTTGTTTCATTGGTGAAACAGCTGTGATCTGTTTTAATCTTTTTTGAAGTTTGAATGACTTTAAGCCTTGTAGATAAAAAAAGTAAAATCATTCAAACTTCAAAGAAGATTAAAACAGATCACAGCTCTTTCACCAATGAAACAAGAAATTAGATTTGCTAAATTTACTTACCACCCCTAGGCCACAAATAAGAAAACTGCAAAAGCAGGATACTTCTAAATTTATGCAAGTTATAACCATTTCTGAACAAAAATGACACTTTAATTGTGTAGCATAACTACATCTTCGTTAATATGTTTAAGACTAATTAGTACTGTTGTTTTGTTCCAATTTTATTTGAAAATACGTTTGAGCTTTTAGAATGTATTTTTGTAATTATTAGCACATAAAAAAAATTTAAAGTTTTTAGCACACAAAAATTGAAGCTAACGTCATGATCATGGTACCCATTCACTGTGCTGTAACAAAATGCTTAGCACCACAAGTGACTTCTAGTAAGTGGCATACAGTGGTATGCTCCTATTCCCATTGTACCTATAAGGAAATATCCAATACAATACTATGTTTATTAGCTACAGGAATTCTGTATGATTTATAGGCATTGTCAATATAGTTAGAGTATTTTACAATATTTACAATTCATCTATGAGGTATTTACAATCTAAAGTTTACAGATAATTTACACAAATTCTATACACACTTGTAAACATTAAGACACTTGAGTTCAATACAGATCAACTCAGTTATGAATATATAGAATAAAAAGAAGTATTACAGAAAGTGGAGTGCCATTGTTACTAAACTTAGGCAAATGAGTCAATCTTGTATATACTTTTCTCCACTTACAAGTTTGTTAATGAAGACTAGTTTCTGGGAACTTCTTCCCTATCCTCAATTCTGTGATTGACTGATGATGCATCCGGTGTCTGCATCTGGCTTGGTGTCGTGCTGCCATCTAATGTTCTGGTAAGTTTGATGACGTCATCTATGGCGGGAATTTCAAAATTCATCAAGAGGTCCTGTTTCTTCGTAATAAATATGTTTTCCCAAATCTGTAGTTCCAGAGGTTTCTTTGCCTGTTTGATCAGTTCTATTTCTTGTTTTATTTTGTGATTCTCAGACCAAAAGTGATGTGCTACGGCTGACTTGTCCATGTGTTTGAATTTAATATTTCTGAAGTGTTCTTTTATTCTTGTTCCTAGATTCCTTTTGGTTTAATTATCAGGCATTTACCAAATGAGCTGCCAGTATTGTGACAAGATATACATTGGTAAGACCAAAAGGGTTCTATGAACAAGAATGAAAGAACACTTCAGAAGTATTAAATTTAAACACATGGACAAGTCTGCTGTAGCAGATCACTTTTGGTCTGAGAATCACAACATAAAACAAGAAATAGAACTGATCAAACAGGTAAAGAAACCTCTAGAACTATAGATTTGGGAAAACATATTTATTATGAAGAAACAGGACCACTTGATGAATTTTGAAATTCCCACCGCAGATGACGTCATTAAACTTACCACAACATTGGATGGCAGCACGACACCAAGCCAGATGCAGACACTGGATGCATCATCAGTCAACCACAGAACTGAGGATAGGGAAGAAGTACCCAGAAACTAGTCTTCATTAACAAACTTGTAAGAGGAGAACAGTATATGCAAGATTGACTCATTTGCCTAATTTTAGTATCAGTTAATGAATATTTATGCAGGCACTGACACTAGTATTTCTGTTAATTTTAATTGCTTTGGCCAGTTGAAGTTCTTCATTGATGAGTCTTCCGATCTTAAACACATGAAACAAGAATAGAAATAGAATACATTATAATGTACGAGATTTAACTTGGCACTTTTGCCTTGTATAGGACGGGCGCTGGGTTTCTTTCTTTTAGATGGTTAGTCCCTTATTGTATTCCCTAATTACCTGCAATGATATGAGGGTAAGCACAAGCAGACATTAATGGTGTTGCAAGTGAAGTATTGATTGTTAACGGGTTGGAAATGTGAAACATGTTTTTAGAATTTGAGAATATTGTGATTCTTTTAAACGTACTGCTGGGAATAGTGCTAGCATCTATGTTAGTTATGGGAGAAGTGGGAAGAAAGGGGAAAGCTATAAGTCAGATGGCAGGGAAATTGTGATCATTGCTCATAAATTTTTTACAGACGAATGCGAGGCCCTAAACTGCAGAAAGCCAACTATGTCTGTGTCGAGCATAATGAAATTTAGATTTGTAAAGAACTCTCGCGGAGGAAAGTTTCTGATGGAACGACCAGACATTGTGCAAAAAGATTCGCATTTCTAAGAAACATGAAAGACATAAGGGCTTTCGGTGTCCCTATTATTTACTTAGGTGAGATGAAGATCAGTGTAAATTATACAAAAACAAAGTGTGTAAGTGAAGGGGATGATTTTCAATTTCCACTATGCATCCAGTTCGACGGGTTTCACTTCCAACATTCTTCTGAGTTTAAAATCAAAATTAAACAAAGACTAACATAAAGAAATGAATAGTGAAACTTTTAAAAATTGGTTTATTAATCAGTTGTTAACCAACATTTCCCAAAATAGTGCTATAGTAATAGTGCATCTTAACATTCTACTCAAATCACCAAGGCTCCAATGTCATCACTTAAATCAGTAATACAGTCATGGCTCCTTGACAATTATTGAATTTGATCGGCATTCCACTAAAGCGAATAATAAAGCTGAAAAAAGACAGTCTCAAAATTTATGGAATATATCGCATAGTGCAAATGCACGGCAACACTGTAATATGTCTACCTCCTTATCATTGTGACTTAAATGCTATAGAACTTATTTGTACACAGATGAAAAAGATGTCGTGAAACACAATATATCATTCATAAATAATGAGGTAAAAGTGTTCTTTGATAGAGTAGTAGGTAAAGTGTCTGAATAAAATGTGAACACGTTGAAAAAATAGAAGCTTTACTGGAAAAAAGATAGATTAACAGATGAAATTAGTGATTGGTTCATAATTAATTTAGAAGATGATTCAGATAGTGAACATAAGGAAAATTTTGAAATTTCTGACAATGAAGAAGGGGAACAGGCACCAAATTTGGAGGACGAAGAAGCATCATCCACCACTGATGTGTCTGCCCTGCCTGGCTGACCATAAAAGAGGGATGGGTTAGAAAGAGATGGTGACTACGTATTTCTTTCTCTTTCTAAAAAACCAGGGGCCAAGTTAAATCTCGTGAACTATACTATAATTATGTACAACAAACTGATTAATTCATACTTCACTTGAATTGTATTCTAAGTATTCATTTACTGAGTAAAACTGATATTTTTTAAAGAAATTATATAGCTCTGCGTTATACTTATTTATAGAGGGTATCTTTTTCAGCTGATTTGACAAGTGTTTGTATAGCTTTAGACCCATGTATTTGACAGAAGTCTCAAATAGTTTTGTTTTATGAATATAGGTGTGTAATTTGTCTTTATTATGTGTGTTATGGGTGTAAAACTGTTTGTCTAATGCCCGATTTCACCAACAGATGTTCAAATCGACGTTAACAAAAGTAACGTAACAGTTGTCATAGCGCTAACACTAATGTTAAATTTCATGCATTTCACCAACCTGAAATGTTAACAAACATGTGTTAACACCTAGAGACTTGTAAATATTACAGCTATAGAAGGCTATGGATGAGTCGTATTATTTTCTGAACGTACTGCGATGCGTTTTTGTTTTCATTTTTGTCTGCACAAGCTGAAAAATGGCGGATGAACAAAATCATAAATAAACTGGTGAGAAAAGTTTCCCACCGATGGAGAAGAATTGTTAATTGAATTGATGACGAAGTGTAAGGATATCGTGCAAAATAAGAGGACAGATGCAGTGAATATAAAAGAGAAAGATGACATGGTGAAGATATTGGAAACAAATTTAATTCAAATGCATGTGTCACTACTATAAGCTCCAAACGACTTCGTCAGTATTACGTAAATTTAAAACGAGGTGCGAAGAAGGACAGGAGTCTTGAGCATTTCAAGACGATAGGTGGAAAGTATTTTATCCATATAATTCAGTGAATTATAAAATCGCAAAGTTATTAATACTTGAAGCAAAGGCGAGATCAGCATATTCCTTTCGATGCATATTCTAAGTCAGTATTATGTAAACATAAACCGAGGAGTGAAGAAGGACAAGTGACTTTAACGTTTCAAGACGGTAGGTGGAAAATGTATTATCCACATAATTCAGTGAATTATAAAATCGCAAAGTTATTAATACCTTAAGCAAATGCGAGACCACCATATTCCTTTCGATGCATGTTCTAACCTCTCTTGTACTTCCGCAGTAACCTTCATAACAACTTGTTTCGACAGTCTATATTTCTGTAGAAAATTTTCTTCAGAAAGCTCCTCAAAATCATTTGTCCTTATAGTTCGTACTCTATTACGAATGCCATTTAGACGGTCTTGAATATAGCAAATCGACATCAACAGCTGCGTTCACGCCTGCCATCTTGACTATTTACAATTTTTAAGGACTTAACAACAAAAATTTGGTTTGTTAGTTTAACAGGAGAATTAACACGAGTGTTAAGCTATTACTTGTTGGTGAAATGCATATTTTGTTTTAACTATTGCTAAACTCGTGTTAAGTCCTAACATCTGTAGTTGAAATGGGGCATAAATGTTTATTTTAATATGAAGTAGATAAAAGAATAAGTGTTCTTAAGAATAGTTGGTGCAAAAGTGCGTAGTGAAAGTCATGTGAGTGCACACATCACACTTTGTTTTTATTACTAAAACATTGTCTGATGTAGGAAGTTAATAATTAAGTGTAACTTGTTTAGGTGACTGAAATAGAGCGAAGACTGCATGTTACATTAGAGACTGTTGAAGAGCGAGTTGTGTATCTGGAACAGTTTAATGCTCGCTGGACACGTTTCCAATCACAACTTGGTGAATTCCATAATTGGACACATATCACTGCTCTTGCGATGTTGGAACAGCTCCAGATGCCAGAACTGACGCCTGAGGAGAGAGTGAAGAAGTCACAAGCTCTACAAGCACAACTAGAGGTCAAGATTAATGTTCTGGACGTGCTTAGCGATGAGGCAAAAGAACTACTGCAAGGTAAGGCAAAAAAGTATTCCTCATTCCAATGTGTAAGGACTATGATACAATGAAGCACAAAATTAATATAATTTTGAGTCAAACTAATACTCAATGCTCCACTTATTGCTAGTATATACCTAGAACTCCTTTCGTTAGGATCTCCCTAACATCCACAGCTGTTTTTTGTAATTTTACATCCTCCAACGTTAAGCCATATCGGATGATGAATGGAATATGTGAAATGATGCTCAAATGAGCCCAGGGTCCATAGAGCTTAGAGTTACCCGACATTCGTCTTTCAGGATAAGGGAAAACTCCGGAAGAAATCTTATCCAGGTAACTCACCCTGACCAAGATTCGAACTCGGGACCTCTTGAACATGAGGCAGACATGCTACCACCACGCTACCGAGGCAGGCTTCATCAGCTGTTGTCGACTAATAGATGTTGGTTTGGTGAGCTCATTGGAGGCGACAGGTGCATCTCTGTCGGTATCTTGATGAACTTGAAGTTTAGGTTTTCTTCCAAGGTAGTGTCGAAATTAAACACTTTTCTTTCGTATTTCTTTATGAAGATTTTTGCCCACATGATTAATGCAGCTGGACCTTGGACACATCCTAATAAGTGGATTTCTCGTACTATATCATGAAAAACTAAAAGGAACATGAACATTAGGCTTCAAGAGCATTTTAGCAACATCAGGAACAAAGAAATAGATAAATTGGCGGTAGCGTACCATTTTTGGAAGGAGAATCATGATATAGAACTCCACTTATTAAAAAGTGTCCAAGGTCCAGCTGCATTAACCACGTGGGAAAATATCTTCATAAAGAAATATGAAAGAAAATTGTTTAATTTTGACACTACCTTTGAAGAAAACCCAAACTTCAAGTTCATCAAGATACCGACAGAGAACAGAGATGCACCTGTTGCCTCCAATGAGTTCACCAAACCAACATCTATTAGTCAACAATAGCTGATGATGCTAAGGAGATCCTAACGAAACGTGTTCTAGGTAAATACTAGCAATAAATGGAGCATTGAGTACTACATCAACTCATAATTATATTAATTTTGTGCTTTATTCAATTCAATTCAATTCAGTTTATTTTGATCCTTTTAATTACAATTTAAGGGACACGTCATAATATAAACTATTTACATTATATACAATTAATCTTGGTTACATATTCCATATTTAAATTCCTCTATACTATAAAATGCCTTTTCAGCTAAGTACTTTTTTATGGTTTACATCATTTCTTTTACTTGGTTTATGTCTTTTATTTCATTTGTTAACTTATTGAATAACTCCCTTCCTACCATTTCTACTGCTCGGTTATTCAGTGCTCCTCTTAGTGTTGTTCTGTAGTAGTCCTCATTGTTTCTCAAACTGTGAGTGTGTATATTGCAATTCCTTTGGTACCTTTTATGTACAATGGTTTTTATGCTTTCATAGATATATATGCATGGAACTGTTAAAATCTTTTGTTCTTTAAATATGATTCTACATGTCTGTCTATTATTTACTTTTGCTTTTATTCTAACGGCTTTCTTCTGTAGTTTCAGCACTTTTCCCATTTCCCTTTGTGTAATATTTCCCCATAGTGTAATGCCCTAACTTATATGCAAAAATATAGATGCGCAATAAACCTGCTTCATTGTTTTTCTGTCCATTGTATTCCTGATTTGTCTCATTATAAAGATGCCCTTATGTATTTGTTTAGTAATGTGTACTACATGGGATTTCCAGTTTAGATTTTTATCAATTATCATTCCAGGAAAATTTGTGGAATTTATTTCGCATCTACTTTCCCCCTCTATGTTTACTTTGATATTATCTGAGTTGTGGTTTCTTATCTCAAAATTAATACAGGCTGTCTTTTTTATATTTATTACCATGTCTAGGTTAGAGAAGTATTGCTTTATGATTTCCAAAACTGAGTTTGCCCTATTTTCTACATCTTTAACTGTTTGACCCCTAATTATGACTGTCATATCATCAGCATATCCAACTGCTATGCCCCCTTTTGTTTCTGTCACTTCGAATATTTCATTTATATATAATAAGAATAAAAAGGGTCCTAATTTTGAACCTCGCGAAACTCCTTGGTGTACAGTTTTGAAATTGGACTTTATTTTTTACACCATACCACTTGCATTTAGATGATTTATTTCCACACACTGTGTTCGGTTTTGTAAATATGTCAATAACCACTCTTGCGGCAGGCCTCTAATGCCATAAATTTCTAATTTGTTAATTAGTGTTTTTATGTTCATGCAGTCAAACGCTTTTGATAGATCTATAAAAATTGCTATTACAGATTCCCGGTTATTTAGAGCTGTTAATATAATATTATTAGCCACCTGTATTGCTTTTATTGTAGATTTCTGCTTTTGGAAGCCATACTGCCATTCCGATATAATATTTAATTTTTGTACATAGCTTTCCAATTGTTTTAAATATAATCCTTCTATCAGCTTTGAGAAGGCGGAACACAGGGTAATTGGCCTATAGTTTTGTACGTCTTTCTTATCTCCCTTCTGCTTAAATATTGGTCTGACTATAACTTTTTTCAGTGAGTCTGGAAAAATTCCTTGCATAAGTGATGTGTTTATAATGTGTGTTAAAATTTCAACAATTTCATATTTAATCTGTTTTAATAGTTCATTTGAGACATCATCTAACCCACTTGATTTCTTAGATTTTAGCTTATTTATTTCATTTATTACATTTTCTTCCGTCACTTCTAGAACTGCCATGCTATTAACCCTACCTGTTTGTTTTGTAAAACTAATGTTTTTGTTTGATGTCTGTTTGTTCAAGTTTACTAATGTTTCTGTATTTAGATAGTGATCATTAAACATACTGCAAATTTCATATGAATCTTTAATTTATTTGCTGTTATTTTTTATCAAAATATTTTCTATGCTTTTGTTATTGCCTTATTTACGAATTTTATTGACAATGTTCCATGTTGCTTTTATTATATTATCTGTTTTCTGTATAAGTTCACTATTGTATTTCATTTTTGCATTTTCTATTACCTTTCTAAAAATAGCATTATAATTCTTTATATATTCTAATGATCGGTCATTCATGTTTGGATGTTTTATCGAGTTTAAAAACTTTACCCGCTTCCATGAGATCTTTATCCCCTATGTTATCCACTCCATACTTGTGGCCCCTTTGTCCTTTTTTACTTTGAATTTTTTTACAGTTATTGTACTATTCATTGCCTTTTGCTAAATTTTTACAAAGCGATTATACTTTACATTTACAGTTTCCCCTTCATAAACTTCTTTCTAATTTTATTGCTGTAATACTCTTCTTAACTTTTTTAAATTTTCATTATTTATTGACCTTTTATACTCAAATATATTTGGTATGACCACTTTATTTATGTTTACCGTTATTACCTGTCCAAAGTGGTCTCCTATTCCTGCTTTTGTTATGGCTGATTTCCATTTAGTTTCTTCTAAATTGATGAAAACATTGTCTATGCATGTTCTAGATCGCTTTGTAATTCTAGTGGATTCTTTTATACCTATTTTTAAGTTATACCTATCTAGTATTCCCATTAATGTATGTTTAGCTGCATTATCTGTTAATAGGTTGATATTTAAGTCTCCCATTAAAATTTTAATCTGGCTTTCATGTACTGAATTTAATAATTTTTCTATATTCTCAAAAGATATTTTTTTTATCTCCAGATGGCACTCTGTACACCCCAATAAGTATTATACTTTTTGTCTTTAAGTTAATTTCCAGCGCTGCCATTTCACATACCTTCTCCACTACTAATTTACTACAATCTATTTCTCTAAAGCTCAGTTCATTTGTCTATGTATATGGCTACTCCCCCACTAGCATGTTGTTGTCTACACTAATATGTTCATAGATTACAATGCTGATAATTATTTGCTATTACTTCCTACTGTTTTAGACCATGTTGTGTAAATATTACGTTAGGTTCCAAGTCTTTTATGCTTAATTCTATTAATGTTCTTTTATTACTTATTGACTGGACATTCTGATGAAAGAAACTTAATTCCCTCACAATTCTACTTGTTTTAAATGGTGTTTTCCCTATATCCTTTCTTAACTTGTGATTTCTTGTTTCCCTTCATTTGGCCCCTGTGACCTTTTTATATTGTTCATGCCTACGTATAACACAACCGTTTTAACCTCACTTTTGTTGCTTCCTCTGCCAAGGAAGTTTGGGAGATATTCTGCCTTTATTCCCCTTAACACATTCACTTTTACATTTGCCCTATTTACCTCTATATTTTTTATAATCGAGTCACCAAAAACCAACACACTTTTTGAATCTTCGTTCTGCATCTGCTTACTTCCTTGTACGCTTGTCTCCTTGGATTTCCTTTCCTTGTCCTTGCAAGTGCATAACTTGGGGTTTATCCATTTGTGGACCGAATTGTTCGTAGTTCCCTTTTCTGCCTCCAGTGTACTGCTGTTTCATACTTTCCTTCTTCTGGACATTCTTCCAGAATGGCAAATTTGTTTGTGGTAGAGATTTCCATTTCATGGCTTGCATCACATGTTGTTCGTCTTCTTGAAACTGTGGTGTAGGACTCATTTTCTGCCGTCTGCATAAGCATTTTTCTTTCCAGGCTCTAGTTCTCATCTTTCAGAGATATAATCTCTTCCTCTTTAGGATATCTATAATAACTTGTAGCGAAGCTATAACCTTGGCTTCATGCAACCCGTTCTTTGCAACTTGATTATTCTTTTTACCTGTTTCTATGCAATTGCTGGTGTTATCTTTATTTCCACACTTTCCTCCGTCATTTAGGTTATGATTATCACCTTCTATATTACATTTAGCTGCTGCATTTTGTTCTTTTTCGCATAACTTTTGTACCTTACTATGGGTCATAACACTACTCGCCGCCATCTTGTATTAGCCCTGTAGCCCCTTAAGCCTGTATCATACTCCTTACACATTGGAATTTGTTTACATCTTCAGTCATTAAACAACTTGTTTAATGAGTGAAGATGTAAATAAATGTTTACAAAATCGATCTCATTAGTTAATAAGAAAAATTTACATCATTTTCTTAAGATAATTGAAGTTTTTGCTGCAAATAGTTGTATTGGTGTAATATTTATTGCTTCACTGTAGCTAGCTTCGTTTTTTACGTAGTCGTTTAAAGGTATTTTGGACACTCCAGAGAAACAATTCATTGGTAGCTCTCAAGAGTACAAAGTGGTTGACTTAACCTCAAATTGAAATACTGCCAACCTTATAATGCAAATTACTAATTTCAGGTCAGTTGGTAAATCACATCCTGTTTTGAGAGAACAAATTGATTAAATCAGTTCTCAGAGCTAAATATCACATTGTAGTGTATTTAATGGGACATTTTGTTTTAAAAATTATTAAAAAGTGTGGAACACCTAAAACAATTCCAAATAAATTCACTTGTAGATCACAGGAGCCTCTACCCAACCAAGGGTTATTTGCTTTAAACTCACATGAGTTGATGTCCAGCAAGATAATGCCTGTACCATCATCATAACAACCACATTACACAAATATAAATATTTGTTACTAAATCTCCACCTAACTTAAGAAATTGATGTTAATATTTCTTTCTTCTTTCTAATGAAGATAAATTTCGAAGGCATATCGCATTCGTCCTCCGTTATGCGATGTTTGTTTTCTAAAATAAATATTTTTTCCAAAACTATTAAATCTATGGGACCATTTAATTGTTTTAATAATTTAACTTCTGAATTTTTTTCATGGTTAAATGACCAAAAATGGTCTGCTACGGCCGATTTATCAGTTTGTTTATTTTTAATGTTAAGAAAATGTTCTTTCTTTCTGGTTTACAAATTACGTTTCGTCTTTTCAATATAAACCTGATCACAATCTAAACAATAAATTGATAAATACACTACCAACTTCTTTAAAAAAAATTTGAAAATGTTTATTAATTCAAGGATGGTAAATAAATTTTTTAAAATTATAATTGTTTTTTATGTTTTTAAGGGTAGAAATATCATTAGCAGCTTTTTGATATTTAAATTTTTTAATCTTCTTTTGCATAAAATCTTTATTAAAACCATTAATTAAAGCAGTATTAATAATATGTTTATATTCTTTATTAAATTCCTCTTTATTCAGGGGTATATTTATTAATCTATAAATCAAACTATTAAAAACAGCAAATTTATGTGAAAAAGAGTTAAAACATTAATTTTTTTATGTAATTATCAATATGAGTAGTTTTCCTGTAAATACCAAAATCTAATTTGTTATTATTTCTTATAACAGCCACAGTTAACACTAATTACAGTCATATCTTTATCATGTGTATTTTAAAGATCATTTGCTGGCATTGATTTCAACTAAACAAACAGATTGTCCCAAAAGTAACAGGACACTACAATGGTGGAAATATGTCACTTTTGGCAAATTCCAATAGCTATAATAAGGGCGAAACAGCTGCTTGAAAATTTCCAAATAGAAAATGTGATCACAGAAATACAATACTTCACATGTTTGTTTAAAAGAATTGGTATATCATATGACACTCCAGATAGATTAATATGACAATGAATTACTCTGTGCAGAAGACGGAGAGAATGTTGAAGCTGAACAACTGAAAGCAGAAGT